>JARHVA010007420.1:425000-682500 GCA_037957365.1 Torreya grandis
AATACTTCAATTTTTCAACACTTATATCATTTCATGCATGACTAATGATAGTTTATATATGTAGGATCCAAACCAAAAGATACTCAACTAAAAACATCGTAATTCCTCAAAATACTTACACACAAGAAAAAATTTCAAAAAACCATACCCATGCCTTATTTTTCTTATATACTCCCTAAATAATAGTTCATATCCTCCTTCAAAAAACCACTATAAATTAAAAATTTGGAATGTAAACTTTCATATATTTTTAAACCTTATCATGTAGGTCAAATAAAATGTTTCATCATTATAACTATAACTTTCTCACAAACATCTCCATATTTCTAAAGAAATTGATCAAAACTTGTGAAACCATACCTGGCATCAGTTTCCCAAAAATCTCATAACTGTCAACTTCTAAAATATCCACATGATCCCAAAGAGCTAGAGCTTCACTCCCACATAAGATCTTGTAAAAAATGACCAAAGATTATGAAAGATAAAATTTATATCTGCCAACCTTCCACCATAACCATCCATAAGATGTGTTACTTTTCCATTGGCTCAGATTTATTATCATGTAATTTAGCAACACTACCAAATGATTTATCAATCTGATTAAACTTAACAATAACTATCCTTCATACTAATTTCTTTTCTAAATTCCCTCACTCAAGGAGCTCAGTTAGTCATAAATGCTAATATACTTCCAAATCCTCATCTTGATCTTGAAGTATCAAGATTATGCTTTCGCATTTAAAACCCATGCCAACTCATGTGCCATGATGAATTGAAATTTTAGTCATTCTCTAAGTCAACTAAATCAAAATACATTAAAATTTTTCATGATGAACATTAGGGACCATGATACTTAGTGAACTAGGCTAGCTTCATGATGAACATTACATAATACAACAAACCATGTTCTAACCTTGTGATTATTAATTATGCCATGCATGTTAAGATAGGTTTTAAAATAAATTTTTAGACTTCAAGTATGTGATCAAGACATAAAATTAAAGTTTAAAACCTTTAAAACTTTAGGTCATAGACATACATCATCTATTATTTTCAAAAATTATATTGTACACTTTAAACAATTTCTAGATTTTATAACGATAAAATTCACAACATAGAGTAGACCTTCCAAATCTATCATGTGAACCATAAACCATATGATTCAATAGTTAAATCATTATATTATCCATCAAAAAATAATACTATAGGCTAGGTAGATTAAATGATAGGATTTCAAAATTACTTCAAACATATCAAAATTTCAAATATCCATCATGTTATCAATAATGAATTAAACTAAGCCATAAATCAAGATTACATTTTTAGAAAAAACTTTTCAAATGCATTGACATTCAAATGCAATGTTATTTCAAAATATAAAAACACCACCATCTACTCAGAACCATGAATCAAATCAATTATAAGGGTTAAAGCAAAATCATAAATCAACTTAAATAATGGAATACTAATAGTCCATTGATCAACTAAAACTATCAAATCTGAATTGATTACGAATATCAGAAAAACTAATCACATTATAACTATATATGAAAATTTTATTCATTTATCCAACATGATTTTTGAAACCACTTAAAATATTAATAAAATTTCATCAATCAATCATTACTATTTCATAATAAAAAATGCATCTAAAAATACTATCAATCAATAGGGTCCCCAACATAGTTTTAGGTTTTATGATAGGGTCATCTCTATGGCAGAAAGTATAGCTTTTAAAACATTTAGTGGGGGGTGTGTGAATAAAATAAGCATAAAAATGCACCAACAAGGTCACTTAATTTATGCACAAGGGGCACTAGCATGGTAGGGAAGACACTATCATAGTACTCTAAAGTACCACACTACTATCCAAGAGGGTTTATGACACCTGAATCCTATTTACAACACTCATTAGCTTTTACACTAGTTTTCATCCTCCAAATCATTTATCTCATTCATTTTTTAGCTAAGTCCTTATTTATGTCACTAATTTCTATTTTTTTAAATATTAGATTATGTCATTTCTTTGAAAAATTAGTGGTGGTATTTATTTCATATCTATTCCCTCATTTATTGGACTCACACCCTTTAAAAACCTAAGGTTTAAATACACAAAGTGCCTAAAATTTAAATCAAGATGTAAACAAATATACAAATTAATTAGTTTTCTTTTACATGAGATAAACCTCTTTATTTGTTGTTTATTAGTCCTTAAGATGATATCTTTACAAGAAAATAATAATCAGACAGATAATTACATAAGAATGACTCTTAAACATTTTAATTATAGTGGTCAATAAGAATAATAAATTTGAAATTTATTTTGAATTGAACATTTCATGAATTCTACTAATAAATCTCATTGATTATGATTTAACAATAAATTATATTTCCTATGGAAATGAATCAACCTATAAAACATGGAGTTATTTAAATAAACTTTAACTACTACAAACAATATGATGTTAGTAATAAGATTCCTTCAAATTAGAGCTATTAGATTACCATTTTGCATTAAAACTACACAGTATTTTAATTAAAAATGATAAAATAGTTGTATTATGTGTGAAATTACCTTATGAATGGTACAATATAGTTAATTTTCCAACAACCATGATTATTAAACATGCCTCATTGAAATACTAATATAATACTAAAATACATGTACTTTCAAGCTTATTACAATAATATTCAACAAGTAAATATATGTAAGGTAACTCATCATAGTTTATTTTAATACTTAATACAATAATTGATATCTAAATTAGTGATCAATTCATTCCTTCACTCAAACATCAAAATGGGATGATAGTTTGAAGAATAGAAAAAATAATAACTACACACAATCCAACTAAACATGAGATAAAAAATTTATGTTATAATTTCAAACTCAACAAAACTTATTAAAAATAAATCAAATTCATATGAAACCATACTATACCATGCAATGATCACAACAATTTTTCATTAAATGTGAATATTCATATCTTCTTAACCAAACAGAACAATTACATCATTTAAAGTTTACAAATAATCCAAGGTAGCTTACAATCTATTTTATAATTCAACATATGCACAAAAATAATCAAATGAATAATAAGACTCTTTCACCATTCCTAACTCAGGAAAAAAAACTTTATTATTATCCTCTTCATATTAAGTTTATTTTATAATACTCTTATTTCTTATCCAAATCAGTCAAGTACATGTAGGTCATACAAAATAATCTGAGAAGAAAAGAATGTCTATTAGAATGACATTTTAATTAGAAATAAACTTGTAGGTTATCCACACATGAATCAAATGAACAACCCAACCAATAAAATAAACCACATATAATTTAAAAAACATAAATATAATAATAATTCATACAACTGATTATCAAGAGAAAAAATCACAAGTTAAATGATCACAATCCTTCTAGATATATGAATGTAAATCTACAATATATATTTATGTGTGTGTGCACGCTAAAAATATATTTGATTTTTTATTATATATTCATTTAACAAATTTTATAACCAATATAGTAATCCTAATAACACATGACCTATTTTTTAATTGCAACATGTTACCTTTGTTTAAAATCCAATCCACTTTTAGGGTCAAGGATGAAAGTATGTTACAGTTGTGTTGATATTATATTCTAGTTTGATCACTTTGTATTTGATTTACTGATGTAATCCATAAATATAATTCATACATTAGTAAATCAAATATAAAGTACATAAATCCAAAATATAATATCAACATGATCATAAAATACTTTCATCCTCGACCCCAAAAGTGGCTTTGATTTCAAACAAATCCACCATGTTACAACATGCCATAAAAAAATAGGTCATGTGTCATTAGAATTATTAAAGAGGTTATATAATTTTTTAAATGAATATATAATAAAAACCCAAATATATTTATAACACATCTATCCCAATGCCTCATGAGTTAAGGCAAAGATAAATAAAACTAAAAAAGAAAAGGAAACAAAACATGATTACCTTCCTTTTTCGATGATCATTCACATTATCAAAACTATATGTAGATCAGATTTAGTCTCAATAAGTATTTATCAATTCTATTTTTGATATCATCTCCTCTTGAAAAACCTTGAATAATTAAATTGATATAATTTGATGCATAAGCTAGATTTAAAAATTGACAACACTTCACTATTGAACCTAAGCATGGAAAATTGCAAAGTGAAGGGGTCTATTTAAAAAAAAAATTGAATCAATGAGGACACTTCATCTTGATTCCAAAATATATAATTAAAAATTCATCTTCAACAAGGCACATGGATCAACATATATATTGATAACATGATCCCTTCATCTTGTCCAAGATCAAGGGTAAAGGAAGGCTCTTCAAAACTGTTAGCATGTGTTTTCATTAATGTCAAAGGTTTGATGTCATGTGTTCATTTATTTCAAGATTAATGAAAAAGTGGTGATGTAATAATATGATAAATGTCATTGATGTTAAAAAGGCTAATCAAGGTAAGCATTATTTGAGGCTTATCATGTTGTATCTAGCATATTGATGTGGTTTTTGGTCAAAGTGAGGTTCCAAGATGGAAAAGCTCATTTAGGAAGGCTGATGGATGTGGTTGGTAATGTGATCATGTTGTAGAGGCCTTATGAGGTTTTAAGAATGCTTGTATTGCTTGTAGAAGTGACAATAACTCATCAAGATCAGTCATGTGAATGTCTAGGTTCTCCTAATCATCTTGGCAAATCAAGATGAATGAGTATATTGATGACATAAACATTAAAAAGTGTGAATGTGTTAGAAAAAATTGGTCATATGGGTTTTTTTATATTTATTCCTAGATATTATGGTTCAAATTTTAGGTCTTGATATGGTGTCTAGCAAAAGATATCGAGGTGTAACATTGGATTTCTAGGTAGATTATAGTGTTTCCCATGCTTATCCAAAGTTTCTCTAGTAGATTATGACATGAAAAATACCATCAAGTTAAATCCTTGGTAAATAACTATTATTGAGGCTAAATTCAAGGCTACCAATTGTATAAATATAGATCATTTAGATTAAGGATCTAACGGCACACATTTAATCACAGATGGAGATCCAATTACTAACACAAGGTCAATAAGTCAAAGGATCACAATATTTCATGTAGGACTACCAAGTGGTATAATAATATTTTAATATTGAAAATTAGGGTCCACAAAAGGCACATAGGACTACCAAGTGTTGTAAGTGCAAAGAGTCTAATAAAAGGGTCCACAAAAGACACGTGGGGCTACCAAGTGTCTAAGTCTCGGTAGCACAGATCAAAGATCAATGGTCAGTGATTGAAGGTAAAGGCTAGGTAACTCATGAGGATATATATGAAGAATATTTGATAAATTTTATATAAGGCATGAGATGGAGACACGTGTTTAAATCTTTTGTTTTACATAATGACCATTGGAATTCAAATTAATAAAGGAAAACCAGTCTATATTATTTGAGTTATAACATTTGATATATGATGAATTTGATAGTGATATAAAAATAAAAGTTATAAATGAGTACAAGACAAATAAAAAAAAATTGGCTATAAGGTTTTAATATCCATACAAATTCATATATTCAGCTCCAAATATATATTATGTGTTTGACCATCTTCAGCAAGTGACCCAAGAAAAATGTTTGAGTTTATTTTGATATTTCATGATGAATTATCTAATGGAGAGTGTTTTATACTCCATTATGATAATTTATATGTATTTTCATGTATATGTATTTTCATTTTTTTACCATTCCATATTAGGTATGAACAAATTCTTAAAAGTTAACTATTTATTCATTCATGGTGTTCTTGTGTATAATACTATTGTTTGAGTAGGTTTTACATATATAGAAGAGTATAATTATGGATTTCATAATTTTAAGGTGTATTAAGGGTAATATAAATTGGAGATATGTATTTATAATAGGTCTTGTGTTTCTAATTTGCTTGATGAAGTGATAAAAGAGTAAATAGGTCTCACGGAGACCTATAAGGGCAATTAAGGCCTGTTTGAAAGGTGTAGCTACTTAAGGGTGACCCATGGATGATATTTTTGATGTCTTAGTGTGATAATAATTATAGATGATTCATGTCTTATAGTTTACCAAGAACATAATATTAATGAAGGATTTATAAAGAGTGAAATGTGGAGCACAAGAGAATGTTAAGTAACAAAGGAAGGAGGAGAGAATATGTTGAGTGAATGGATTAAAGAGTAGATCAGGTTGAATGTCATGTCCCCTTTTCAATTGACATGTTCTGAGTTCATGGTTAGCCTATTATGCGACCTTCGTAGGCTAATAAGATGGATAGAGGGTCATAATGGAGCTTGGCTCGACTTTGATTCACAGGATTTCTTCATTTGATTTTCATTCAGTGTATTTCAGACACATTTGGCTTGAGCTCCTACTTTTTAGGGACATTTGATATGCAGCGGAGCGCCTTTATTATGGCATGGTTATGTGCGGAATCACTCCCTAATTCACTAGCTTCGATCGGTTCGTGGAACCGACATGTATTGAGGGAGATATTAATATTTGATTGATTTAATCAAATATTAATTATTTAGCCTATTTTTAATTAGAAACCCTAATTCTAATTTAAGAAACCCTAATTAGGGCAAGCATATCTTTTGAGGGTATAAGGGTTTCTCATGGAGGCCATTATTCATTATGCTATTGATTATTGATTATTGAAAATTGAAGAATTTCTTCTGTGAAGACTGAGCCTAGGGTTCAAGGATTCCATCTGCATTGGAGAACGTTCCCTCTTCAGTGTGTGCAATTAAGAGGCTGTGGAATATCAGCTGATCTATTGCCAAAGTGAGAGATAGCTTCATCCAGAAGTTATCACAGAATTTCAGGTTTGAGAGATAACTTCACACAGAAGTTATCACAGATATTCCAGGTATTTATTGCTTTATGTTTTGATTCAATAAATTATATAGCTAGAGATCTACTGTGCTAGAGACATATATATTTCGGATCAGGGGTTGAAGACAGGGAAGTGGTGCTTAATTTGTGGCTGTACAGAATCTGTACGGGTTCGTACAGACCAGTGCAGGAACCGACATCGGCAGACAGAGGGTTTCAGTGACCGACATCGGTCGACTGAAGACCGACATCGGCAGAAATCAGACCGAAAGAGACCGACGTCGGCGATATAGCGACCGACGACGGCGACTGTGTGTCGACACAGAAGGGCCGAGACTTTCCAGAACTCGATTTGCACTTCCAGTTTTTTCAAAGCCAGGGTTTTCAAGACTGTATTTCATTTTTATATGCATATTAGAGGACTGCAATTGTAATAATTTACAAGGACAAGTGATACAATCTGTAATTTGTTATTAAAAGACTATATTATTGTGATCTTTCTGAATTTATTCAACAGCGATTATACCTTGGTACAGATTTGTTGTGTTGCTATATTTCCTGTTTAGAAGGGGATATTACAGTGGTATCAGAGCTTTGGGCTTTGGTATCAGAGTTTTTGTGTAGATAAGAGAGCCCCTAAGTAAGGGACATTACAGTGGTATCAGAGCTAAATCCTGCCAGCCTGAGGGTCTATAGATCTTATGCAGCCACAAGAGTTGGGACCACACAGGTATAACACACGCAGCCGAGCCTTGCTTGAAGGTATCCAGTTGTTAGATCAGAGACCGATCATCATGAGTGACAGACGTGAGGGCAGCCCACCCAGGGGCCACAGGTATGATGCTGATCAGGCCACCAGAGAGTTTCAGCGTGTTATGATTACAAGCCAACAGCAGATGGCTCAGACACTACAGGGACTTATGACCATGTTAGAGAGAATGAATGCACCTGATGGACAGAACAGGGACCAAAGAGATGATAGGAGTGCTATGGTTAATCAGAGACCACAACAGACTCACTCCAGAACAGCTGATAGACCTACACGCCCTTCATTTATTCAAGAAGAACCAGAGGTACCAGCAGAGGAGGAGGCAGGGAATTCTCCATTTGTAGATGTATACATGGCTGCAAATGATGAGTGGGACTTATTACCTCCTCATATCCAGGAGATAACAACCTTTGATCGTTTTGTCAATTTGAGGAGAGAGCACTATAGATTGGCTAGACAGGACAGGGGACCTAGAGTCCAATTCAGTGAGCTGCAGAAGGCTACTGGTAAGCTTTCTTTGACTACTTTTGACGGCAGCGGTAAGACGACAGCTCAAGCTTGGGTTCATAAGCTTGACACCTTTTTGGCGTTGAGACCAATGTCAGAGATAGATGCCATCAAATACGCCACTTTGCACTTAGATGGAGTAGCACATGATTGGTGGTACCATGGTATGGTAACACTTCAGCATAATCAAGTGACAGAGTACCAGGACTTTGTGGATAGATTGGTTGAGCGGTTTGACAGGAGAGATCCCGAGGTTTACTTCCAAGATCTGGCACAGTTGAGACAAACAGGTAGCTTGGAGTCCTTCATTGGTGAGTTTCAGAGATTAGCAGTCATGGTACCCAATATTTCAGAGCGTAGATTGGTAGTTCTCTTCATAGAGGGATTGACAGAGCCATTGAGGGGTTGGATCAAAGCCTTTGATCCTCCTTCATTACAGGTAGCTATGAGGAAGGCATGTGATATGGAGATGGCAGCCCCATCCAATAAATCTAACACCAAAAGTACTTCTTCTTCTAGAGACCATAAGCACTCCCACGGGGATACGGAGAGACCGGATTTTAACATAGATAGATCCGGAGTTAAAAATGATTCAAAGGCCAATCCAGCAGCACCACCCTTGGATCATGAGGCGCTTAATGATCTACGCAGGAAGAAGCTTTGCTTCTACTGCAAAGGACCATATGATATCCATCACGATTGTCCTTTGAGGCCTAAGGGCAAGGCGAATCGTATGATGTGGATATATTATGAGGATTTAGATCCTAAGGATTCCGAACAGCATAACAGTTCTGAGGGGGCAGAGGCAGAGGCTTCAGGGCCTAATGCAGAGGCAGAGTTAGAGCTTCACCTACAGGAGGCACGCATATCCAGCATTCAGTCGGATGAGTCATTCAGACTCCGTGGAGTTTTGGCAGGGCAGAAGGTTATCACCCTTCTTGATACAGGAGCCACTCACAATTTCATAGATGCTAGATTTGTGGAGAAGCGTGGACTCACTACTGAAGATTTTGAGGGCATCAGAGTTAAGGTAGCTGATGGTCACACTCTTAAGAGTGAGCGTATGATTAGAGACTTCCCATTGCGCTTAAACAACTATGAGTTCAAGGCTGATTATTATGTGGTAAACATGGGGGATATAGACTTAGTCTTGGGTATGAAGTGGCTTCATTCATTTGAGGAAGTTACTCTTCGTCTCAAGGACATGGAGGTTCTCTTTAATGTTGATGGGACAACACATATTCTTAAGGTAATACGGGGCAGCAGCTTCAGATATATGTTCTTTCATCGGATGGAGGTACCTATACCACATAACATGATGGAGGGTGATGACGAGGGCACATTGGCACCAACACAGGAGAGGTATGAGGACGAGCTTGGCCTTGAGGGGAGTTCGGTTCAGGAGTTGTCACATGTGGTGAGGACTCAACTTTCTGTTACAGTCGGGACACAGGTTGATGATGATATGACTATGTCTAGCCTTCACAATCCAGTTTTAGATATTATTCAGGTACGGAGTTTGCTTGCAGATTTTCATTTATGGATTGGATGTTGGGATGGACACAGCATGGGATTCGTGTTAATTGACAGTGGTGGAGATCCTAACTACATTTGTGATCCAGGTGGATTGATTGATTTGTCATTCAGTGATTGCTTGAGGGCAAGCAATTTCAGGAGGGGCGGATTGTCATGTCCCCTTTTCAATTGACATGTTCTGAGTTCATGGTTAGCCTATTATGCGACCTTCGTAGGCTAATAAGATGGATAGAGGGTCATAATGGAGCTTGGCTCGACTTTGATTCACAGGATTTCTTCATTTGATTTTCATTCAGTGTATTTCAGACACATTTGGCTTGAGCTCCTACTTTTTAGGGACATTTGATATGCAGCGAAGCGCCTTTATTATGGCATGGTTATGTGCGGAATCACTCCCTGATTCACTAGCTTCGATCGGTTCGTGGAACCGACATGTATTGAGGGAGATATTAATATTTGATTGATTTAATCAAATATTAATTATTTAGCCTATTTTTAATTAGAAACCCTAATTCTAATTTAAGAAACCCTAATTAGGGCAAGCATATCTTTTGAGGGTATAAGGGTTTCTCATGGAGGCCATTATTCATTATGCTATTGATTATTGATTATTGAAAATTGAAGAATTTCTTCTGTGAAGACTGAGCCTAGGGTTCAAGGATTCCATCTGCATTGGAGAACGTTCCCTCTTCAGTGTGTGCAATTAAGAGGCTGTGGAATATCAGCTGATCTATTGCCAAAGTGAGAGATAGCTTCATCCAGAAGTTATCACAGAATTTCAGGTTTGAGAGATAACTTCACACAGAAGTTATCACAGATATTCCAGGTATTTATTGCTTTATGTTTTGATTCAATAAATTATACAGCTAGAGATCTACTGTGCTAGAGACATATATATTTCGGATCAGGGGTTGAAGACAGGGAAGTGGTGCTTAATTTACGGCCGTACAGAATCCGTACGGGTTCGTACAGACCAGTGCAGGAACTGACATCGGCAGACAGAGGGTTTCAGTGACCGACATCGGTCGACTGAAGACCGACGTCGGCAGAAATCGGACCGGAAGAGACCGACGTCGGTGATATAGCGACCGACGACGGCGACTGTGTGTCGACACAGAAGGGCCGAGACTTTCCAGAACTCGATTTGCACTTCCAGTTTTTTCAAAGCCAGGGTTTTCAAGACTGTATTTCATTTTTATATGCATATTAGAGGACTGCAATTGTAATAATTTACAAGGACAAGTGATACAATCTGTAATTTGTTATTAAAAGACTATATTATTGTGATCTTTCTGAATTTATTCAACAGCGATTATACCTTGGTACAGATTTGTTGTGTTGCTATATTTCCTGTTTAGAAGGGGATATTACAGTGGTATCAGAGCTTTGGGCTTTGGTATCAGAGTTTTTGTGCAGATAAGAGAGCCCCTAAGTAAGGGACATTACATTGAAGAATGTGTGTATGACATATTTTTCATAATTTTTATATCATAATAATGTAATTTTATGATTGAATATTGAAGATGACCAAAGAGGTCTAGAGTGATCCAAAAAGGTGTTTTAGATGAATTAATTATGTGTGCAAGTTTGAGAGAGTGTGAAGGATTGAAAGAGAGGTGATATAAATTATCTCTCCATCAGAATGAAAGGAAATTAGATTTATATATATATATATATATATTGTATTCATAGGTGTTTTATGGGTTCTCAACATCTATAACAATTTGGTGCTTGTTCATGCTTAGGTGTGGGTACTTCTTGTGAAGTGGGTGCTTCACTAAAAGGTCTCATGTTTGTGATAATTTTATAGGATAATTAGTCCATGTGTTTCTAGGATTGAGAGTGGTTTTTATTACCCATGAGGGTCTCCCATGTAGTTCATGTGTTGTGTGTTTAATCTTACATCTTCTTTCTAGTTCACTATTATTAATTACTTGTATTATTTATGAATGATTATGATTATTGATTAACGATTGAAAGGATTGAAACTGATGTATGGATTATCTTGCATCACTAATTCACCTCCCTCTTAGTTATTTTACCTCTAATAATTTGTATCAGATCTAGTCCTTTGGTGAAGGCTTGATAGCTTGAAGGTGATCTAAGGTACAATATGCAAGTCAATATATGTAGGGTTTCTCTATAAAGAAAGAAGCATTGTTCAATGGGTCTAATTATGCTTTTTGGATTGAAAGTATGAGGACATACATTATGTCTCTAATGTTTGATATTTGGAAATATATTATGGATGATTATACTAAACCAACTATTCCTCCAGTTAGTGCAGTTGATAAGAAGCTAAGTGAAAACAATTCAAAGGCAATTAATTCCATTATTTGTGGCCTTTCAAAGACTAAGTTCACCAAGGTAATCCATTGTAAATCTACCAAATAAATATGGGGAAAATTGTATATAATTTATGGATATTCAAAGGTTAAGTTAGCCAAGTTACATACTCATCAAAGACAATTTGAGAGTCTCAAGATGAAGGAAGAGGATTCAGTGACATCATATTTTCAGACGGTTTATGATATTATGAAAATCATTAGAGGTCTTTAAGAGAATATTGAAGAAGCTAATATAGTACAAAAGGTATTAAGGTCTCACACTCTCAAATTTGATTCAAAAGTATCTATTGTAGAAGAAAGTCATGATATTACTCAGATTAAGATGAATGAATTGCATGGGATCCTTACTTCCTATGAAATAAGAGTCAATGAAGACAAACCTCTTAATAAGGAATAAACCTTTAAGGTGATCAAGGAAACAAAATATAGGAATAATAAGTTAATTCTTGATGACTTTAATCTTAATGAAGATCAACTTAAAGTCATGATTGTAAGGAAATTTAATGTAGGATCAGTTAAGTATGAAGGTAAACTTCCCTTTAAATGTATTTCATGTGGTAAAGTTGGTCATTTTTAGCTATATGTATAAATAGAGGTAGGTTTGAACACAAAGAATCTCATAAGGAATCTCATGAGGATGATCACAAGAAATTTGAGGGTCCTATCAAGTATAGAAAGTTCTTCAATAAAATAAATGGCTTGAAGGAGCCATACAAAGGTAATAAGAGTCTTTACCATGAAGAAGATAGTAATTCATTTGTATAAGAAGAAGAAAAAACATTAGATAGTGATGATTCATTTCATAATGAGGACAAAGAGACACTATTCATGGATCTTAGTGATGATGAAGGTGAATGTTCTTTAAGTAGAGATTTGTTTGGAGGATATATCTCAGAGGAAGATGAGAAAGACACTATTAAAGACAAATATCTAAATACTATGGAAGAAATGAAGATACTACAAGGCAAGAATAGAAAATAACCTTCCTTGATCAATTCTATGATGAGAATATTAACATTTTTTTAGGAAGGTTGAGTAATTAAGTTAAGGAGAATGATGAGATCACTTAATAGCTTAAAACTCAAGTTTGTATTCTTAATTAATATCTAAAGAGTAAGGATGAATAATGTATCATGTATAAATAAAAAATGGAGTCTTTATAGATTAAACTAAATCAAGTTGTGGGCAATCTTTAAACATATCACAAGTTAGAATTAATTAGTTTTAAAAGAGATGATCTCATGACCAACAAAGATGTATTTGATGATTTAGATAATAAAAAAACTAAGGTAGAATTTATAAATGTTATTGAAGATCTAAAAATTTGAGAATAAAAAGAAAAAGAAAAAGAATATGATGTCACAAATCAAGGACTATGAGGAGCCATTTGATGTGTTTGAGGTAAGAATAAATTATGACACTAGGGAACATGAAGATACAATCAAACATCTCAACACTCAGTTGGAAACTATTTGCAAGCCTAAAAACTAAAGAAAACAAATGATTTAGGTATATAATTGAAATTTAGTCCTTAAAGGATAAGTTGGAGAAGAAATATAACAAGGTAAGGTCTTTTCTAAGGTTTGAAAAGAGTACTAATGATATTGATAACATTATGAGTAGTCATATATCTACAAGTGATAGAGCTATTCTTATATACAAAGAAGAATAAAATAATGTAACTCAAGACAAGATGAAGACAAATGAGAACAAGGATAATTAGACCTTAAAGATCAATCATCAGTCTAAGAATGAAGGTGTTGATATAATAAAGTTAAATTAGATTAAATAACCAAATACCATAAGTTATGAAATTTTCAATGGTTACTGTTACACATGTAATCAATTTAGTCATAGGTCAATAGAGTGCAAAAGACCCTCAAGAAATGAATTTTCTTGGAACTATGATATGAATCATCAGTCAAGTGGTGTAAGTAAAGTTGAATGTTATAGTTGATATGACATGGGGCACATTTCAAGATTATATCTTAACAAGGTAAGAAATAATGATTTTTTATTAAAGAGTATGGTTTGCTACAAGTGTCAAGAGAGAGGTCACATATCAAGGTTTTGTAGGAATGGTCAATCTCTTACTTCAAAGAAAATCAATCCTAATATGAAGAAAATAAGTTATAATGAATGAGGACCCAAGGAGATGAATGGGTTATTTATCATGATAGAATATGAAATAAGTAAAAAAAATCAAAAAGCAAGCCTTATCTACCCAAATGGGCAAAAATATCAAGAAAGACTCTGAGTTAAAAATAAAATCTGAAGTTAAGGACTCATTCACAATTAATCTGATGAGGCAAGATTGCAAGTCAAGTAAGATAATAAATATATGGGAGTCTCCTAAGTTTTATTACTATCAATCTCTCATGACAAATGGGTGTCTTTTCCTATGCTTCGTAGGAGACATCTATCATATGGAGAAGCAAGTGTGTCTGCTTAAGGTGCATTCAAGGACTTTAGTCCTAAATGTATGTTTTTATAATTTTTGGATGATTGATCTAGTAGGCTAAAATTTTAAGAATGAATGCAAGGTTAATATGGAGTATTAGGAGGATGTGTACAAGTGCATTCTAGGTGGTTTCAATCTTTGAATATTTTGTGCATTTTTCAAATTTAAATATTGGTTTGAACATTTTTTTAAGATCATGATGATATTTTATGAGAGGAAATTTGAAGGCAATCATGCAATTTTGTCATGATTGGAGATGGTTTGAAGGTGCTTAAGAAGAGTCTAAGGTCAAAATACTTAAGGGGGAGCCTCTCTTAGTATTCTAAAAGTGTGATTACTCCCATTTTCTTGATATTATGTGTTTCTTCTTCATATAATAGGGTATGGTCAAGAGTGTGTTATTAATGAGTAAGACTATAAAGATTTGGAAAGAAATGGTTTACATAGTGATAAGGAAAGTTTATATAATATATTTGAGATGTTCCTTTCCTATTGTTGGTCTTTAAAGTCTTATCAAGTCCTTAGGATCAGTTGGTGCCCATTTTGTCATTATGTCAAATGGGGAGCATGTGTGAGTTATTTCATTTCCAAGGATCTTGTTTTGTTGAGTATGGTTTCAAAAAAAGTTATATAAGATGAGCATGATGTAAGGAGGATATTTATAAGTGGTCAGGTCCTAGGATCAAAGGACTATGTAGTTGAATATGAGAGGCTAATATGTCCACTTTGTCATTAATGGTAAAGGTAGAGAAGGAAAAGAAGAGGTTGCCATCAATGATAAAGGGGGAGATAATTGACATATGTGTTGTCATTGATATCAAAGGCTTGTTCTCATGTGTGTAGTGACATCAAGATTAATGACAAAGTGGTGATTCCATATTATGATCAGTGTCATTGATGTCAAGAAGGCTAAGCAAGGTAAGTATTATTTGAGGCTTATCATGTTGTATCTAGCATGTTGATGAGGTTTCAGGTTAAGGTGAGGTTCCAAGATGGAAGAGATAATTTAGGTAGATTTATGGATGTGGTTGGTAATGTGATCATGTTTTAATTTCCCTATGGGGTGTCAAGAATTCTTGGAGTGTTTGTAGAAGTGAAAGGCATTCATCAAGAGTAGTCATGTGAATGTTTAGGTTCTCCTAGTCATCTTGGAAAATTAGGATGAGTGAGTAGATTGATGATGTCATCATTCACATGTGTGAAGGTGTAAAAAAAGGTGGTCATATGGGTTTGATTATATTTGTGCCTAGATTATGTGGTTCAAATTTTAGTTCTTGATATGGTGTCTATCAAAAAATATTAAGGTGCAAAGTTGTCTTTCTAGGTAGATTGTAGTATTTCCCATACTTAGCCAAAGTTTCTCTAGTAGAATATGACATGATAAATAACATAAAATTAAAGCCTTAGGAAATAGTTTTTAATAAGGGTAAATACAAGACTACCAAGTGTCAAAATCGAGATCATTTCGATCAAGGTTCTAATAATGCACATTTAATCATAGATGGAGATCTAATAGTGAGCATGATGTCAATAAATTAAAGGATATTGAGAATTCATGCATTTAAAGACTAAAAATAAATGTAAATGGAAGTCATAAGAGACTAACAAGTGGTGTAAGTGCATATAGTCTAACAAAAGGGTCCACAAAAGGCATGTAGGGCTTCTAAGTGTCTCAATCTCGATAGCATAGATCAAAGATCAAAAGTAAATGATTGAAGGTAAAGAATAATTGACTCATAAGGAGATTTAAAAACCATATTTTATCAATTTTATATAATTAATGGGATGGATACACATGTTTGAAGTTTTTTCTTTACACAGTGACTATTGGAATTTAAATTAATAAAGGAAAACTAGTCTGTATTGTTTGAGCTATAACTTTTGATATATGAAAAATTTTATAGTGATATACAATGAAAAAGTTGTAAATAACTCCAAAGAACATCCAAAAAAAATCATTTATAAGGTTTGACTATCTTTAAAAGTGTATATATTGAGCTTCAAATTTCATTGTGTGTTTGACCATCTTTTACAAGTGACCCAAGAAGAATGTTTGAGTTTCTTTTGATGGTGTTTTGATTTTTCATGATGAATTATCTATTGGAAAATGTTGTAGACTCCATGAGGATAATATGTATGGATTTTTGAGGTTTTACCAATCCATATTTAGTATGAACAAATGCTTATAATTTAATTGTTTATTTATTCATGGTGTTCTTATGTACAAGACTATTGTTTGACCAAGTTTTACATATACATAAGAGTATAGTGATGGATGTAATAAATTTAAGGTGTATTAAGGGTCATGTAGAGTGAAAATATGTATTTTTAATAGTTTTAATGTTTCTAATTTGATTAATAAAGTGTTAAAAGAGTGAACAAGTCTCAATGAGACCTATAAGGAATACTAAGGCCTATTTAATGGTGTAGCTTCTTAAGGGTGACCCATGGATGTTATGATCGATGTCCTAGTGTGATAATAAGACTTAAGGGTTAAGGAAAGTCCTATGGCTAAACAATAACATAATATTATAAAGAGTGAAATCAAAGGTGATGGTTTCTAGAGTTTTTGATGGTTGAGAGTGTGGAGCACAAGAGAGTATTGAGTAGTGAAGGAAGGAGGGGAAAGTATGATGAGTGGATGGATTTAATATTAGAGAAGGTTTAGTATTGTGTTTATGACTTATAGGTCATAATTATAATGTTATAATATTTTACTTGTAGTATTTTAAGATTGAAGATGAACAAAGAGGTCTAGAGTGATCCAAAAGGGTGTTTTGGATGCATTGCTTATGTGTGAAAGTTTAATATACTATGAAGGAGTGAAAGAGAGGTGATATACATTATTTCTCCATCATATTATAAGGAAATTATATATATATATATATATATATATATATATATATATATATATATATATATATATATATATATATATATATATAGGTTTCATAGTTGTTGTGTGGGTGCTCAACATCTAGAACAAGTTAGTGTTTGTTCATGCTTAGGGGTGGGTGTTCCTTATGAAGTGGGTGCTTCACTAAAAGGAATCATGTTTTTGATCATTTGATAGGAAAATTATTCCACATGTTTGCAGGCTTGAGAATGGGTTTTATTCCCCATGAGGGTTTCCCACATAATTCATGTGTTTTTTGTTTGATCTTGAATCTTCTTTCCAGTTCACTATTATGAATGACTTATATTATTTATGAATGCTTTTGATGATCGATTAAGAATTTAAATGATTGGAAATTAATTTTGGATTATCATGTATCACTAATTCACCCCCCCTTTCAGTGATTGTACCTCTAAAAAAATATCCCAAGGGGGATTAATATGATCCCTCCTTGTGTGCAATATGGAGGGTGAATAATTATCATCGAAATATCTTTGTAAGATTTAGTATGACCCCTTCAGCTTGTTTAAAAGATAAAAGGTGGAAAACCATTTTAAATAAATCATATGGATAACCAATGTGGGACCTTCATATTTTTTCCAAGATGAAAGTTTGATAGTGCTCCTAAAATATCACATAATATTCATTAAGGGCCCTTCATATTGTATCCAAGATTAAGGGTGGAGGATAATCCTTCATATTATTTCATTTAGTAATTGGTTGGCTCAAAAAAGGATTTTCCATAAGATCTCAATATTATTTCTCAAATGAATATTCACTTTGGGAAGGGAGGGGGGGATAAGAATTAATAATTGAACATAAATTTTAATTCCATTTACATAGAATTATAGTTAGAATAATGATTAAAATAAATGATTAAAGAAGGGTAAATATTTGAATTAATTGATCAAAGAAGGAGAATTAATGGCTTGATCAAAGAATAAGAATTGACTGGAGAATGATAATTTAATATATTTAATATGGTGAATTACCCCATCTAGGGATGCCCTAAGGTGAATTCAAACTCATACGTTAGATGTATAGATTAAAATTAGAATGAGAAAATGATATTAGACTAATTTGTGTGAAATTTATAGGAAGTCATTTCATTTTGAAATTTTGACATAGAAGTGATTAGAGTGGAGTGTCTACATTTTCACCTATTTGAGGAGGCATTGTGATATGTAGATGAAGTAACATAGTCTGAAATATAGATAAAATAACATTAAAATAAGTTGATGAAAAATTAGATGATGAAGTAATGGATTCTATAATTTTGTCATTCATAATTGACAAGTGTGAGAATGAATGGAAAGATAAGAGATGGTTTGAATGAAATTATATAGGGATTATACCCCTTGAGATGTAATGTGGGGATAAATTACATGGATGGTATCTTAAAAAATAGGGTAAGACTCTATAATTAAAGAGAAGATTAACTTGTGGATTATATTATGCCATTTAAGCTAACACTTGCATGCTTTGATTTTTGATGATGATGAATTGATTTACCCCAAACATGGAGAATTTTGGAAGGAAACATTTGTAAATAAGTGAAATACTTTGAATTTTCCTAGATAGGGAAAATATTATGGGATTAGGCATCATTAATCCCAAATAGGAAGTTGTACACTTGATTTTCCCTAAGCAGGCTAGATAATTGATGAGCCCCAAATAGGGTGAATTGATTGATTGGAAATGATAGTTCAAGGACTTAAATTTTTCCCATGTTAAATAGTACATGACTGATATGAAGTCAATAAGTTGACACAAATTTTTATGTTAATGGTACAACAAGTTTTGAAAGAAGTCACAAAAAACTAAGCATATAAGAATGATTAAAGTGATGAGAGACTAAAGAATGAAAAAATAAGATAATTATTGAATAATGATATATCTATGCAACTAAATTTACTCACTTCATTTATCATCACTAATATTATTATTATTCAACACTAACATCACTAAATTCATATAATAATCATTAATTCCATGTAATTTTATCTAAATTATCCTTACTAATCCTCCTAGACTTTTATCTAACACCCCTTTCCATTTTTATTCATCTATTACCCTTATCATTATCCCACCAATCTATTAATCCTTCTAATCATGTCTTTATCCACTAAATAATCCTAATTTTTTAACATTTGGTAATTTAAAATTTCCATAACACGCCTACCTAACTACTCCTAGGTTTTCCTACAAGCCACCCCCTTAGATTATCTAGAATCCCCTAATCACATGACTAATCCACCACTAATCATTATTATACTTCTAGAAGAGATTATAGAGGATTATAACTCTATAAAATTTCCTCCTCTAGAATCATCCACGGAATTTTTAATTCCTTGGATAATACTCCACCATTGATCCTCCTACACCCAACTTTGAATGTTGGCCACTAACCTTCCCTCCTTCCTTCTATTTAAACACCAACCCATCCTCGATTGAAACTAGCTAGAAGATAACTAGAGAATCCATGTCCAATATATGATAACATATTACATAAAAATAGTCTTTTGATCAGGTCTTGAAACCAACATCATGATAAAAATCTAAGTCTTTAGTGATCAATCTCCATTCGTAATCATTTAATCTTTTTATTGCTTGAATCTTGATTGGGAACACTTAAATTTAGATTAGGAAGTTGTTTTGAATAATTCATTATACAAAATTTTAATCTAATGGTTCTTTATTTTAATGGTAGATTGTATATTTGGGCATTATTGATATAATTTGCACAATTAAAGTCCTTTTCTCAAATTTTCATACTAAATTTTAGTGACCATAGTGGGAGCCCTATTTTTGAACTAAACTAGTGTGTTTCAAGTTTGTTAATCAATCTTATAGGTCAAATTGAAAGAAAATTTAGGCTCAATTTTTCAAAAATATCATCCTCTAGGAAAAATGTAGTATTTATTTGTAAAAGGTGACATTGCATATGCAATTTTGACCTCAAAAGTTGTAGTTTTGCCTAATCACCAATATTGAATACTAATCATGACTATTTTTGGTAGGTTTTTCAAAACTACATCTTACCAAGTATGATTTTAACTCTTAAATGTGGTTTTGCTCTTAATAAGTGCATTTTTACCCCTAAGTGTATTTTTGACTTCATGAAATGTAATTTTTAGTTAGGTATATAATCACTAACTAAACTTGCAGTTTTTGGGCTAATATCATAATTTTTGTCAGCCTATTATTGGGAGGTAGGCAGAAGGATTTTTTTCAAAATAAACCTAACCCATCAAATCACCTTTTTTGATTACATTTTTCAATATCACCTATTGTCAAAGGTGATTTTCAATATTAACTAGGGTTGTTTGAAGTTAGATAGGCAGTTTTGACTATACTAAAAAAACACTAAGTATTGTCATTCATCTTTAATAATTTGTCCTTTCTCAATAGTTTTGATTAGTGATTATATTTATAAATAATTATTATATATCTTAGGTATTTAAACTTCCATTTACACATATCTATTGTAAATTTTCCTAGAATTAAACCATAGGTCAAAAAGAGTGGTCTTGATATTTATAGTTGTTTTTACATTCTTATAGTCAGTTTTGAGTATATAAGGTCCAAATAGTATATTTATATAAAATATAGTTTTAGATTTATTAATTTTGAGCATATTATACATAATATTTAAATATTTTAAATTCTATAGATAATCTTCATTCTACTATTAAACTAAGTGTGTTTCTCACAATTTACAAAACTACATCTTGTAATCAATGGTATTGACATTGAGTTATGGTATTGATATGAACATCATCAATTTTTCCTAATGAAGTAATTATCATTAATTTTACTACTTTAAAAACTACATATTGTAAAGTTTTGGTATTGACCATGAGTTGTGGTATTGCTCTGAACACCAATAATTTTGCCTAAATGTGTGGTTATTGATTGCTTGTAAAACTACATATTACAAAGTTAAGGTATTTACCTTGAGTTGGGGTATTGTAGTTTTTGGAATATATTTTGAAGATTTTGATTATGTATATATAGTTTTTCATTCATTTTTTCCTTAAAAATTATCCTTTATTAAGTGTATTTTATAGATCATTTTCAGTGATTTTTTAGTCATTCCAAGGGTTCCTCAAAACCTAAATTGCATTTAGTTTTGGGGAAAATACCCATTAACCTCATAAGGTATGGTAGACCTTGAATCTATTTGGGGATGCTACCCCCAAACCCCCTCATTGTGGCTTCTCATCCAAAAAAGTTATGGTGAAAAATTGTGATTTTTTTAGTGTTTTTATTAAGGCTTATTGGACTAATATTTTATTTATTATAGGGGTGATTCTAGAGGAAATTTTGGCTTGCTAACATCTTATTTTTCAGATCATATTTTGTTTTTTTCTAAAATCTTATCTTACATGACATATTTTTATCTAACATCTTATCTTGTAGGTTACCCCTCAAGATTACTAAATTGAAACTAATAATCTCTTGCTTTACAAGACACCTATTAAAGATTTTGGTATTTTTTATAATATCATCTTGTAGTTATATTTTTATCTATCAAATCTAAATTAATTGGTTAATTAATCCTTTTATATACTTGTGTGTCACCCAAGGGCTATAATGGTGTATGATCTATTCCTTATATCATTATGGTGATTTTTGGAGGATAAAATACCACTAATAAACCTTCCTATTTTTCCTTAGGGGTAACATGATGTGGATTTCACACCAATGCCGTTTCATAGTATGAGGGGGATAATGACCATGTATTTCACCACCATGCACTAATCAGCACTCTATGTTATATTGGAACATAAATATCAAGAAAAATTATTTTTAGGCTAAGTGATTGACCCCATACAGGTCTTCTATGAATGTGAAGAGTTAACTCTATGAACTAGTCACTATACAACACCCTACATAGACTTGGGCCCCACTATATCTAATGTATACTAGGGACTCCTATAGAAAACCCATTCAACCTAGATTAGGACCATCAACTATAATAGGTGACTTACTATCAGAGTTAGTATGAATGCCCAAGTGACCATCATGTGCAGATGGGATTGAGAGGGTTTGTGAGATTCTAAAATAGGTCACTAGCATACAACCTCACCCATGAAATTGTTAAATGGTGTAGTCATTAGGTTACACACCCAAAATCAATTTACTAATCCTAGGTTTATGGTTTGATTGATTTGGTGAGTGTCATGCTAGACCCATGTTATTTGTGAGACAAGTCATCCTTTTACACAAACATATCTACACCTATCTAGGTACCATTAACATATCACCATCCTATACTTATCACATCATTATATCATCTTGTATATCCTTATCAATATCCTCTTGTACATATTTTCTTTATACATTCAAACATATTTTTGAACTATTTTATCTTGCACCACCCATATCACCTTAGTCACTCACATATATTAATAATTTCTTTTCATCCACATATTATCATAAGTTCACCTTATCCATAGCCAATCACACATCACCTTAATCAACTTAGTCCCCCTAGTATAAACTAGTCAGTTATATTGGCATTATCCTTCCTAGTCACCTTATCCACTATCATATATAACTTAGTCCTAATCATAGTCCAACCTATCATCCCCTTGAATATATTAATAATCCCATTGATTCTATAGCCATATGATATTATTCATCCACGTTGGGAAACAACTTTTTTCATCAGGGTCCTCATCATTATCTTACTTGTGTCTAATCAAGTTTTATTCATACACATAATCACAATCCTATCAAATTATCTATAAAATCATCTCATCTTATTTGAGTTGATCATCTTAGTCTTGAGCTAGTCTTAATCCAATCAAAAAACTATTTGAAATTAGTCTCTTGGGCTAGTCTATCCCTCTATCAAATCTTAAAACTTGTTGTATATTTTCTAGTTGAATCCAATTAAAATCATCAAAGTCTAGCTCATGTTTTAATTTGGTATACTGTATCTTTCCTTACGCCATCAAACATCACATCCCATCAAAATATCCAATCAAACTTGAGATCAGACTAAAGCAATCCTTTATCCCAATTTTGTTTTGTACATCCCATCTTCATCCCTTGACCTATCCATTCAATCCCCTACACTTATCGATTGGGTCTAGGAAGCCAAGTCTTCCATATTTTATCCCATGACATCTTATACAAATTTGGTCAATACCTCAATTGAGTAATGCCTCATGGACAATAGGCATATGCTCCTTGAGATGAACACTCCATGTCCTATAGACTTTGATCCTATCCACCCAACATTACCTCTAATCCACACCTAATCTTGTCTTAATATCACCCAGTCCCATTCAAATCATCCATCCACTAATCATAGTCAGCCATCTACCCCATCCTTTATTATCAAAGGGAATCCTATACTAGCCACCTCATTTATTACTAGTCCACCCACCTAGTCACATCAATAACCATCTAATACAAATTGTAATGCATCTACATCCAAGTCATAAAATAAAGAGAGGCCTTATACCCCTCTTCTTATATCCTTCAAATTCCTCTTTCAATAACTTATCACCATTAACATGATGGTTTATCCACCCATATGACATCTTAATCCCACCATGCCTAATCCATATTAGTTTAAAGATAACCACTATTATATATATCATTGAATCTATGGGCATACCATTAATCAATGTTTTAATTTCCAAAACTATGTCCAAGACCTCATTGAACATGGTGACATTGAAATTGATAATGAATTTTACGAGTCTACATCCTTGGGTAACTAAGAAGTGGAATTTCAAGATTTGATTATCGATCATGATCAATCACTACACTTTCCAAGCTAAGGTCAAGACACTGTATCCCTCTTCCATGATCTCCCCATCTTTGATAAACTTTCTATTAAAGATGAGTTATTTCCAAATGAATCTAGTCCTCCCTGATCTAATAAGTCTCTCTTCCATGGACCTATATTTTGAAAATCCATTATCCATCCATCATCTTCCTCTAATCCATCATACCAAAGTACCCATGTTGAGGGGACACTTGTGGAAAATAATATCCTACTAGAATCATCACATCATGTACATCAAAATCAACATTAGATTCAACACCAATTTTAGCTGCATCAGGGTCATGTTTAATACCAATGTCTAAATTAGATTCCTCATTAGAAACATCATCCCTCATAAATGTTCTAGCAGATGATGACTATGCCTAACCTTTTGAAGATACCTTGAATTTAGATGAAAATCAATGACCAGACATATTTTGATCTAAATTAGGATGATAAAGTCATATCAAACTTCATACAACCTTTATCTATTGAATATATCCAAAGAGAATCTAATCTTGCATCAGAGGCTTATCTTTTAGCTAGTCTTAGTGATCCTTTTTATGATCTTTAGGAGAGATTATTTTATTTATAAATTAGCTCTCCTAGGAACCCCTATGAGAACTATGTTTCCCCATCTCCACTCATTAACTTCACCATGCCATCTTCACCACCATCATCCATCATATATCCCTTTTTTCCTATCAATGTTCATTTAATCACCTACTTCCATAGGGATGAACATGAACTTATATCTTTGGAACCTTCCTTGAGAAATATAATATGTGCCACTAATATGAAGATCTAAGACCATATTCAAAAATTCATACATGATGACAAAATCTCTTTTGATATGATAAGTCACAATTAATATATGTCAAATCATCACCCTAATACAAAAGTGTCTTCATATAGTGAATCCCAATGTCAGGCACTAAGGGACCATAAAATTCAAAATAACCATCATTTATCATGTAAAATATCAATCTCTTTTAGTGAAGTCCAATGCCAGGTGCCAAGAGGCAGTTGAGAAATAATCAAGTCTGAAAATCAAAATTATGTCAAAATCACTATTCACATGGCTGATAATCCTTTAAATGATTGGATCAAAGATGAACTACATAGTCAATGTGTCTTGGATATCTTAAATTTTTTTGTCATATGGCACCAATCAAACATATAATGTCCAACATCTCCAATAATGTTTGAAATTTTTAGTCTTAATCCATAATCACTCTGTTAGGTTGTGGAGCTAAAAGCTTCACCAAGATGCAAATGGGAGGAGGTTGTTGAGTTGCAGGCAACCGATGTCAGTCTGAACAACCGATGTTGGTCATCTTCAGTGTTCACAATAACCAACATCAGTTATGGGTTGGCTGACATTGGTCAGATAGGGAACCGATGTCGGCAGCCTGTGTGTGCATGCATTTGCATGCATCTCCAAAACTGGTCTAATTTTAGATGGACAATTAGTTTGCATGAAGAAGACTAATTTTAGTCTTGGAGCTGCGGTTCTAATTATTATAATTAGAAGTCTAATTATTGTTTGCATGGGATCTATATAATAGACTCATAGGATATATTTTAATGTGTGCTAGATATAGAGAGCAAGGTTAGCTCCTTCAGAGGGAAGAGAGCAAGGTTAGCTCCTCATAGTGCCATAGTGCCAAGTGTGTATGATCAAGTAGATTTGTAGGTTATTGCAAGATCTGGTAAAAGATCCATAGGGGTGCTGGTGTGGAGAATCATAAGGAATTGGTGAGGCAAGGACAAGGGTTCTTCATGTGTATATGATCTAGGTCAGCAAGTGTGCAAGGCCAAGTTGATCTATGGTATAGCAAGATCAGGGGAGATCTACATGTGTAAGTAAGATCAGTTTGATTTGCAGGTTGTTGCAAGTTCATGGGAGATACACTTGGAGTGAGTTGTGTACTTGGACTTGAGTATGTGTGTATACTCGGTGGTACTGGCAGTAGTGATACTGACTGGTGGAGGTGAACAATATCTCTGTGTTTGAGTTATGTGTTGTGACCATGATTGAGAGAGAGAACTCTTGAAGAGATTTATTGTTTATGCCCTAGAGGAGTGTGAAGAATATTGTGGCATATTCTTTGCTGTATTTCCTTCTAGAAGAGTATTAATACAATTGGGTATTGTCTCTCATATTCTATGTTATTTCTGAATTTCTAGTTACTTGTTACTTCTGGTTAAATTCTGTGTTTATTTGCTTATACAAAGGCAATCAACTGTGTTCTTCAAGAGCAGGGGGTCCTAAAAAATTGGTATCAGAGCCAGGTTCAACTAATAGGTGGTCAGAGATTGTTAAGTGTTTGTTGATTATAGGTCACTCTCAGGGGTTTCTGATTGAGTGGGAGTATAGCAATGGCAGAAGAAATTATGGAGGAATTCAAAAGCAAGAATGATCAATTATGATGTTATGGAAAGAAAGAGTAGGTAAAGAAAGATTGTTGGTTGGTTGAAGATTAGCATGAAGGAAATAAAGAAGCATGTGTTGCAGGTATTATTGCACTGGTTATTCTTTTATGTTCCTTGGATAAAGTAGAAACTTGATTTATAGATTCTCTTGCCTCTTTCCATGCAACCCCAAATAGAGTATTTTTCCATGTTAAGGTCCATGGAGACTTTGGAAAGATTTATTTAGGGGTTGGTGAGCCTTGTCAAAGTTTTGGCAAAGGGGAAGTGTGGCTGAAATTATAGACGGCCAACACATGGATGTTGAAGGAGGTCATACAGGTCCCAGTTCTGAAGATGAGGCTAATTTCTTTAGAAAATTTGGGTGATGAGAGATGCACAGTAACTCTCACAGCGGATGCACTTGAATTAGCAGGTGGTAAGAAATTAGGTACTCTTTATCTATCTACTTATATTATTGATTCTTCTTCTATTGCAAAGATGTGGCTTTGTAGGCTTGGTCACATGAGCAAGAAGGAGATGCATGTTCTTAAGAGGAAGTTAGATGTCTTTGACAAACTTAAGAACTGGAAAGCCTTGGTGTTCATGGAGGAGATGATGGATAGATATCAGTGGAGAAGGCTGAATAACTCTGAGAAGGGTAGTTTGGATAGGTTTTTGATCCAAAGAGAGCTTGCAGGTAAAAATTCATCACTCACAAGAGAACATAGTGACCAGTGTCAGTCAGGTGGAACTGACATTGAACAGGTAGGTACCAACATCGGTCATGTGTAGAAAAGCAAAGTCAGTGGTGTCAGGCAGGTGGTGACTGACGTCTGGTAGAGAACCAGTGTTGGTGACTAGGTTGACACTGACATCAATCAGGGAACCAGCGTCGGCAGTCAGGTCAGTCACATGGAACCGATGTCAATTGGATGTAGACTGGGTGGTGATTAACATTGGTCACTGGAATAGATTTTGGGTGGACAAAAAGCTATCAAGGAGTCTCAAATTCCCATATGGAGGACTGAAAGGGTAAGTAAGCCTCAAATTCATTATTCCCCTTCTTTATACTTTTTGCTCACTGTAGAGTAGGTAAGATCCAAGAAATAGTGGGAGCATGGCATGAATTCTTTAGAAAAGAACCAAATGGGAGTTTTGGTAGAGTTTCTAGTTGGGATGAAAGCACTGAGAGATGAATGGATTCTTTGGTTACAGAAGAGAGAGAATGGACATGTGAGACAGAAGGCCAAGTCATATGGTCTTGAGGAAGCTGCATGACAGTGGTACAGGTTTGATAGGTGTATGACAAATCATGGATTTAGTCAGTGTCATTATAACCATTGTGTTTTCTTTACCAAGTTGGATTATGATTGAAACATTATCTTGTTACTGTATGTAGTGGGGTCACACATGCAGGGTTTTGTTGAGCTAAAGGTAAAGTTAGTCTAGTGGTATGTCATGAAGAATTTGGGAGTAGCGAAATTCTTTGGCATGAGTATTCCTAGAGATAGGGAAGATCACAAGTTGATGTTGTCTCAAGATGATTGTGTGAATAAGGTAGTGGTGAGGTTTGTAATGCAGGATGAAAAATTGGTTAGCACACCGATGGATGGATAGTTCATAGAACAGGGTCCCCAATCACATGATGAGGTTAAGTACATGTGTACTAGACCTATTTTTGCCCTAATAGTGGGTGTTGTCAGCAAGTTCATATCCAATATGGGAAAGAAGCACTGGAGAGCAATTCAGTGGGTTCTCAGGTATTTAAGAGGGACCAGTAGCAGGTTAACATGCTATGCAGGGTCAGGGACTTCTCTACATGGGTATGTAGATTTAGATGTGGTAGGTTAGTTGGATGAGATGCGGAGCACCACAGGATGTGTGGTGGTTGGTCTTCAAGATTGAGCTTGAAGAGGGATATAAGCCAGGAAACAAATTAGACAATGTATGGGTACAAATATAGGTGCATCTATTTATCTCCAAGTGGGAGATTGTTAGGTTGTGGAGCTAAAAGATTCACCAAGATGCAAACAGGAGGAGGTTGCTAAGTTACAGGCAACTGACATTGGTTTGATCAACTGACATCGATCATCTTCAGTGTTCACAGTAACCAATGTTGGTTATGGGTTGGCCGACATCAGTCAGACAGGGAACTAACGTCGGTAGCCTGTGTGTGCATACGTTTGCATGCATCTCTGAAACTGGTCTAATTTTAGATAGACAGCTAGTTTGCATGAAGAATACTAATTTTATTCTTAGAGCTATGGTTCTAATTATTGTAATTATAAGTCTAATTATTGTTTACATGGGATCTATATAATATACTCATGGAATGTATTGTAATGTGTGCTAGATAGAGAGAGCAAGGTTAGCTCCTCATAGTGCCACAGTTCCAAGTGTGTATGATTAGGTAGATCTACAAGTTATTGCAAGATTTGGTAGAAGATATATAGGGGTGCTGGTGTGGAGAATCATAAGGACTTGGTGAGGCAAGGACAAGGGTTCTTCATGTGTGTATGATCTAGGTCGGTAGGTGTGCAAGGCCAGGTTGATCTGCGGTATAACAAGATCAAGGGAGATCTACATGTGTAAGTAAGATCAGTTTGATTTGTAGGTTATTGTAAGTTCATGGGAGATTTGCTTGGAGTGCATTGTGTACTCAGACTTGAGTATGTGTGTATACTCAGTGGTACTGGTAGTAGTGATATTGACTGGTGGAGGTGAACAACTCTGTGTTTGAGTTGTGTGTTGTGATCATGATTAAGAGAGACAACTCTTGAAGAGATTTACTATTTATGCCCTAGAGGTGTGGGAGCCCTAGAGGAGTGTGAAGAAGATTGTGGCATCTTCTTTGTTGTATTTCCTTCTGGAAGAGTATTAATACAATTGGGTATTGTCTCTCATAGTCTGCGTTATTTCTAAATTTCTAGTTACTTGTTACTTCTAGTTAAATTCCATGTTTAATTGATTATACAAAGGTAATCAACTGTGCTCTTCAAGAGTAGGGGGTCCTAACACACTCATCACACCTTATCACAATAATATCATTCAATTAAATCCTATATTCCACCATCAAATCTAAACCCTAAACCCATCCATACCTCACCTAATTAGGTACCTTCAATGATGCATAGTTTTTTATTTTATTCTTTTATACACTTTGTCACATTATCCCCTTGGTCACATGTATATCATGGAGAATAGTGGAAATTGATATATTTATATTGGAATGTTTAGACTATGATGATCCTTATTACAATAATGATGGCTTGATAAACTCATCACTTTTTCCTATCCTTTATCACCTAATATAAAAGCTAACATCTCATATCTAATCATTTGTCCTAGTCCTCTATCTTTAATATGATCATGTAAACCCACCCACATCGAATCATTCCTCTAATTACATTACCATCACTATCATCCTATAATCTAGTCTAAGCTACATTACTATGAGGTCTTTTCTAATTATGTAGGCAATGCTTAGTCACATATTGTATCTAAGGTTATATTGGCCACTTTATCCTCTTTTCCCCATCATTTTTCATCACATATTTCATCATCCTTACATCTTTAATAATTCAAATATTTGGGACATAATATCAATCATTAATCAATCAATATATTGATCAATCACCATCCCCACAATCATCTCCCTAATATTTTTTTTCATTTTCCTGCACATATCAATTGGGCCCAACATATCACAAAATATATCTATTATTCTATCATTCATCCATTTTCATTGATTAGTTAATTCATCAATTTAAAGTTTATGGTTTCCTCCCTTGATTGGGGTATAACCAAGACCGTAACTCTATCATATCTTGTTCCCTTGCATGTGTCCTTACTAGGGGTATCATCACTATTAATTACATTATGGCTCACTATTTGATGTAATGCAATCTAATTCTTCCCCTTTATCTTTTGGTCACTTGATCATATCATTTATTCTCTCTCATCTCCTTTATCATATTACTTGACTTTAATTTTGAGTTACACTAATCATTTAATATTATCAAATTAGTCTTATCTTTCTCTATATATTTCAATGGCATGTGTACTTGGAATATTTATAAATTTTATGACATTTTTTATTATAACCATCTTCCTATTATTTATTCCCCCTTAAGATGTGTAAACAATTGTAACACAACCATTTATACTCCCTGTGCATATGTCTCTATCAGGAACATCATCAACTGGTAGCTCACTACTCTAGTCGAGTTCCTTTTATTTATCATCTATCTCACATGATGAAATCTTATCCCTTATCTATTCATTTCATCTTACCCCTCCTTTATTATTTTCAAGTGGCCATCTAATGCCTTCCTCCTTGCATGTCCCCTTGAGGGTGCATCATATCCACTAGCATCATTTACTAACATTCATCCATGAAAATGTTTTTATTTAAAATACCACTACTCCTTCCCCTTAATTCACTCTTAATGACCTTTAAAACAGTGGAAAAATATGTGCACCTAAATTTTATTACCTTGTTTATCATCACTAATAATATTATTAGTTGACACTAACATTGCTAATTTCATCTAATGATAATTAATCTTACCTAATATTATCTAGATCATCCTTACTAATATTCTTAGTCTTTTGTCTAACACCCCTTTCCATTTTTACTCATTTATTAATATTATTCCTATCCCACTAGTGTAGTAATCCTTGTAATCATGTCTTTATCCACTAACTAATCCCACTTGTCTAATATTTAGGAATTTAAAATTCCCATAACCCACCTACCTAACTACTCATAGGATTTCCTTCACGACCATCCCCCATATATTTTATATAACCCCTAATCACATGAGTAATACACCACTAATAATGATTAGACTTATAAAAAAGATTCTAGAGGCTTCTACCTCTAGAAGCTTCCCTCCTCTAGAATCATCAAAGGAATTTTCAATTCCTTGGATAATCCTTAACCATTGATCCTCCTACACCCAAATTTGAATGTTATCCACTGACCTTACCTCATTACTTATGTTTAAACACCAACCCATCCTATATTGAAACTAACTAGAAACTAACTAGGGAATCCATGTCCAATCTATGCTAAAAGCTTCCATCAACATAGTCTTTTGATCATGATTTCAACATAACATCTTGTTAAAAATCTGAGTCTTTACTGAGAAATCTCCATCCCTAAGTTTTTATTATTTGAATCTTGATTGGGAACACTTAGCTTTAGGATAGAATGTTGCTTTATATGTTCATTTTATGGCATTTTGATCTAATGATTCTTGATTTTAATGGTAGATTGATGTTTTGAGTGATTTTGTTTAATTTGAACATCCAAATCTATTTTCTCAAAATTTATAATCTTAAAATATGATCATATTAAAATAATATGGATGTTAATAAGAAAAAATAAGGGTGGTTAAGTTGACCTCATAAACTGGTTGGTATCAAGCACTACCTACATAGTCTAAAATGACCTTAGGCTAATGTAGTTCTCCTAGAAATTATGAGAGAATATGATAAATAATGGACTAGATCATTATAATAATAATAATGAGTGATCAATGTGTATGACTCTCTTGTTAAATGATTACTTATAGGTGAACATCTTGATGATCATACTTATAGACATAATTTTTAAGTGTGTTGAATTGATCATGAAAAATGTGATGATGTGAACCAATCAAATATGACCAAGATGATCAAATTTGATAAAATATGATGATGCAGTGGGAGATACTTCCATTGTAACATTACTGATTTAAGACCTTTGGTAGTTAATTTTTAATTTTGCACATGATAGTTTACATTATGATATAAAACACCATGATGTCCTAGCTTTAATGTGTGTAAGCATTGACCCCTGATCCAATAGATAATTAACAAAAATGCACTAATGATAAAAACCATGATGATAATTATAATTTATGACAATATATAGACTTAATTACAATTTCATTACAAGGGATACCATGATGATTACCTTTTTGGCATAATGGATAGAGTCAAGGCAATAAAAAAACACACAAACAAGGAAACAAAAAGTAATATAAATAAATCTTGTCATTTAATCAAGTCAAAATATACATTACATGCTCAATGATAATGATGGTTAGAATGGATTCCCCAAGCAAGGATACATGCAATGGGAAGAAGTATGAATAGAACATCAAAAAATAAGTTGCATGAATTTTTTTTTACCTAAATAGGGTGGAAGTGATGAGCTTAAATAAGAGAGATTTAACTTTTCCCAAAATAGGGAGGATTTGTGAAGGACACATCTAAATGGTGTTGATTCAATTGGATTAATATTGATCATGGATTATTCACTAGACTTAATACAAGATAAATATTTTTGGACTTTTGTGGTTGTAAATCATTTTTTTTGAGATTTTGGCCTTTTCTAATTTTTTGGATGTTTTAATGTTATAAATGTTTAGGATTTTAAAAAAAATTGAATGTTTTTGAGTTTTTGGCATGTCAAATCAATGGAGAATTATGAGATGTAGAATGAATTAACTTGAAAAATAGTGAGTCTACATTTAAGGGTGGCCAAGGTATCCTAAAAAATGGAGCACTACCTACATAGTCCAAATAGATTCAAGATGCTATAGTTCAACTAAAAGTAGGAGCATAATTTAATAAGTATGAATATATGATTAAAAGTGATTAATATAATCATGATCAAGATTAGATTTAAGGTAAGGGAGAATGTTTAACTTGTAAAAAGGTGAGAGCATGGAACTAACTCTCAAAATGGTGAGAGCATGGAATTAACTCTCAAAATGGTGAGAGCATAGAGTTAAATTAAAAAATGGTGAGAGCATGGAGTGGGAATATTTAGGAAAGTTTGGATAATTATACCCACAAGGGATCACTATCAAAGGGAAAGACCTATTCTAGAATCGAGATGGGATTTAATAACAAATGGTAGGATTAGAATAATCATATTGAATAATAATGGATGATAATCAAATTAGGAATCTCCAAGGACCATGTCATGTGGGAAACAAAATATCCAATCATAAAAATATCACTAAGAGATATGCCAAGATATTTTCCAAAATAGGTCTCATAATAACTTCCACCTATTTATTAAGATTAAGATAGGAAGGAAAATGTGACTAGGTTAAGATGAAAATAAAAATGGTTCTAGATAAGGTAAAATGGTCAATATAATAAGAATGAAATGAATTTCATTATATACAAGAATTAACCTAAGTGTCAAGGTACTTTTAGATAAAATAAAAAATTTACACATGATACTAAAAACCTAGTTTTCATCATTGTACTTTCCCAAAGTGACAAAAGCATGGTTTATATTATTGGGAAAAAAAATTGGAATTTCTAATCAATAGAGGATGACAAGATGCAAAATGATGAATGTTTGGTCTCCAACCCATATCAATTATGAATAAATTCTTTATTATAATTTTATTGCTGATGTAGACTATACTGATGCTATAATGATATTTGTTTATTATTGAATTAGTTTCATCCAAACCTATAAAAAAAGGTATCTTCATAGCCTCTATGAAAGAGAGTAACACTAGAGAGGGTAAAGTATGATAATAATTGGATAAAGGATTTGATTTCATGTGGTAATGTGGGGTTTAGACTAAGTATATGATCATGAAAGGAGGGATAATAATTAGAAGGCCAAGTAAAATTGGGACTTTTAGTCACCCATACCATTATTGATTATGAATGTGACATGATTTTGGATGTTGTAGGATAAACTAGTCTAATATTGAATTCATTAATGTCTTCATCAAGTGATATAAAACTGATTTTATCATTTATTAGCACCTCAAAGAGGATTTTTCCAACTAAGTCGTCTTGATTGTTCTGATTCTTATTGATTATATAAAATTGATAAGGGTATTTCCCCAAGCAAAGATACATGCAAGGGGAATGATTGGATTGTAATTAGCTCCAAATAGGGTAGAATTGACTTGATTGAAATGGAATTAGACCTAAGTAGGGCCAAATTGATTTATGTGGGAATGTTTTAAGATCATATTGTACTTTGATTTAGGATTATATTCAAATGAGGAAAAGGATGTATGTCATGACTTAATTTCTCCCAATTGATAGGTGTAGGATATTTAATGGAAAGATAAGGATTTCAATTGAATTATTTGATTTAACATTGATGGAAGTTGATCAAATTTAACCTAATTTATATGTGATTTTGTTTAGGTTGGTGTGCATTAGGTTTGGACTTGATTTGAAATGGATATGGAAACATGTTTTGCATAAGATAAATGAATGTTTAACTCAAATGGAGTTGAATTTAGAACACATTTGACTTTTAAATAGTTTAACTATGAATACTTGACCATAAATAGTTAACCTTATTTAAATTTAATTTGGAAATTTGGTTTGAAATTGGAAATTGAAATTCGATTAGAATTATGGTTAAATAAAACTGGGTAGAATAATGACATAATTTGAAAAAAAAGGAGGTTTTCATTTGGAGAACATAACACCTATAAATAAGTAGGGTGAACTACTTTTTATAGCATAACATCTTTGGGGGATATGAAATTGTGATGTTAAAATTAGGTAGAATAATTCCTTATCATGTAGGTGTATATATGAACTAGTTTTTGATGTGACATTTTTGGATACAACAACCAAGCAATCAATCATTCAAACTTATGGCCCTACTTTAGTGACTGACATAGGAGTACTCTACATTCATCGATTCCTTTGACATACTTGCCTTGAGAGAGGATTAAAAAATTTAAGATTATTTAAGTAACTAATGTAGTTATTTGGTGGTGTTTTACTCCCACCCTTATCTCAAAAGATGCATACGTGAAAGATATTTTTGGGTGTTGTTACTTTTACAACCCTACATTTATGAATGTTTTATGGATGAAAGGTCCTATTCTAAAGTTTTAATGGGCTTACTAAATGGTCCTAATATACCTTGGATTTCATGGGCACAAAAATATTTCAATTTGATGTAGACATTTAATAAGGTCATTTTCCAAATGGTCTTATCCCTTTGAAACTTCTTTAATCATAATATTTTAGTGAAGTGATACCAAAAAAGTCAATCTCTAAGGGACATTTAAACTAAGATATGTTTAATGTATCTTTGATTTATATACCCATAAGATAGTGGGATTGATATAAATGTTTGGTAATTAATTCCCAGTTACCACACCATAAGGACTCATGAGAAGGAAATTCCACCCCAATTGATAGCCAAAATAAAAAGAAAGGTATTACCATTTTCATTAATAGGAATTTCAATAAGGGAAAGAGAAGAGAATAATACATAAAAATTTTGGGATAAAATTAAGTAATCACCTAGATGATTTCAATTCACCCTACTAAAAGGGAGAGCATATGTGTGAATGGATCACATAAGCACATAAGAAAACACTTAATAAAATAACTAAGAAATGAAAATAATAAATGAAAGTGTTTTATTTCACCAAATTAAAATATGAATTATTTTTAGAAACACCTAAAGGAAATGTGAATGGATAATATGTATTTTGAATGTATCATCACACCAATTTTGAATCTGTAATACAAATAATATGGGTACCTTATCTTGGTAGGTCTTTATGATGCATGAACATCATCTATATAAATAAGTTTGATAATCTTAATATGTTTATTTTAGTCTTAGGAGAGTCACTCTAGTTTTATATAGTTATTTTTTAGTGTTTAGGTAGTGTTTAATTAGCCTAGGAAGTTCATTTGGTGGTTTCTTGCCAAATTCCTAATTTCAAATTTCAAATGCTTATATTATAAAACCAAGAAAATTGACATGTTTTTAGAAATATATGTAGGTATTACTTGTTATATAAGGTCATGTTACATATTTTTAAGTTATCCTTAATTCTATGAGTGTATTTATTATTATGAAATAAGTATATATGCTTGAATAAGTTTGCTTGTTATGTGTTTTCTAATCATAGATAAGTCAATGGAACAAATTAGGGAATGAAATATGTATATTTATGTAATAAAAAATGCATCATGTCCATAAATAAATATTGGATCGAATGGGATAGAGTACACCTACACTTATGATTGGGGGGGCATACAACTATTAAGTAGGAGCATGACAAATGTGAGGATCCACTAGACCTGATTAGGGGATCACTTGTCATAACACACAATGTGAGATAGGGTTATAAAGCCTATAATATAACATAATCACATAAAAACCTAAAACAGTCTTTTGATTTAATATTTCACAAATCTAATAATAAGAAAAGTAAATCTAATCTAGTGTGCATCAAAGCTTATGGCACAAAGTGGGGGTTAGAAACAAAATAAATAAACAACTAAACTAAACATGTATAGAAGACATATACTCATGTCAATGTATAAAAAACCCTAATACATGGAAGAGAAGAATACAAATGCTCTATCTATCTACTCTTATAAAGTAGGAATAAAGTTATGAATAATTACCTTTAAATATGAACCCATCGAGCCATAATCTCCCCCTTGGCCAAGGTGTTTCACAAGAGATTATTGTGGTATACAATGATAACTATGATAAACTAGATCTAGGATACATAACTTATCCAAGCATCCAAAAGACTTATCTACTCGATGATATCAGAGCTCCAAATAAAGTATTAAAACCTAAAGCTTTATTCCCCTAGTTAAATGGTTAATAGCTAGATGTTCATTCACACTTATTCACTCTTTAAAAATGGTAAGGAATGACCTTATATATATAGTATTATCTTAAACTAAAATATTTTTTGAATCTCAACTATGTTAGGTCAACTTAGCATATTTTTAGGGCTAACTCTCTAGGTTTATGCTAGGTCAGTTGAGAGGCCAATAAACCAAAAGAGAGAAAAAGTCCCTACACTATACTAGGTCAACCTGGTTAGCCTAGTATAACTGATAGATCAAAAGGGTGCTAAGGCAAGACATGAAAGATAAAACATAACAAGTGATAAGAATAGGTAGAACTAAGAAGAAAAATCTTGGGTTTCAATGGATTTAAGAGGATAGAGTGTGGATGGCAAGTGGACAAAATAATGACAATATTACAAAGCACTTATGGTCTACCCACCCCTTTCTTGGTGCACCCCTTAAGGCATACACTCAGAGAGATTGAGACACAATAGGTTATTATAATATACAAAGTGTTAGTAATTAATAAAATTTAAAAATATTATGTGTAAACATATGCCCAACCAAATCTCATCACATGTCATATAAGTGTAACATGGGATGGTGCTTCGAAACAAAACATGATAACACATAATGATAATGATAAGCATTGTGTAATAATTAGAAAATAATATAATTGAAATAATTGTATTAAAAAACACATACATTTAACTTACCTTAGTGCCATAGATAAAGAAGTAGATTGTAATAAATGTGAAGGTGTCTAATGTAGAGTACATTAGGAAAATCTACAGAAGTTAGTGCAAAAATAAAGAGACAAAAATCAAAAAAATTGTAAGATAGGCATATGATAATGGAAAATAATCTCTACATCATCATGATTCTAATGCATTTTATAGTTTGTAAACTAAATGAGTAGAAACAAAGATAGAGGCAAAACAAGGAATCTACCTGAAAATAAATGAAAGAATCGAGTTGCTAAAAAGTGGTTTTAAATATGGAAAAAGAGAATTAATTTTTATTTTTGAATTATGAAGAAGATAAAAGAGATATTTGAGACCAGATAAGGCTAAGATGGTAAGGGAATGATAGGCTATATGAGGAGGACACCTAGAAGTGGTAGAAGGTGCACTATAAGTATGCAACTATGGATCTCAAACAAATTTTTGAAATTTGTATTGAATTAAGTGAATTTTTGATTTTTTTTTTAAGAATTTATATATGTTAAAATTAAACAAACTTATATTCTAAGGGTAGAAAATAGGAATATGGGAAATGGGTTGGAAGGGTTTAGAAAGAAAGTGAGTAAAATGTATTAGGTTGGCACATAAAATGTACTAGGTTGACCAAGTTGACCTAGTAGGTTGAAATAGGGTGAAATCCATATGGTTGTCCTAGTAGGTATGGGTCGACCTAGTGTAATCTATAGGTTAAAAATCTAAAATAAAGAAAGAAACTAATCCGTAAGGGATAGAATGAAAAATTTGAACCAGGGAGGGGAACATATGAGGGTTGAATTAGAATTTGAAGTCAATTATGACAAAAATAGGGAAATTTTGGTCAAACTAGTTTGATTAGGGAATTGAAATAAGCATAAAAAAGCATGTAAAAAGTCAAAAGAGGGCTAGAATGACCCAAAATAACCAAAGGAGGGAAAGAGGGACAAAGAAAGATAGAAAATAGGATGAAATGAATAAAATGAGTAAGCTAAAAGTAATCAGGCTTGTTTTTTAATTAGAATTGTAAAAATAATGTGTAAGGAATGTATTGTGGTTATACATGACATGGAAAAACTAATACATCCTTTACTATTTCTTGGTTTTAGAGACGGTTGAGATTTTAGAGGTTGGTGAACATGTCTTAGCTTCCATATTTGTTAGAAAGATTAACAGATAGAGATATAGCTAGACTAGTAGCCATAAGTTTAGGAGATATATCTAAGATGTGTAGGATCCCCCTTAGTGTTGACCTATTAATTGTGTTCCTAGGATGATGAGAATACTTGAATAACACCTTAATATGGGAGGTGGATGGGTATGTGATAGAGGTGGGTATCAAACTAGAATATGTCCATGCTATCTTCAGGCTACCCATAGTAAGAGCATTAATGACCATAAGGATACCAGATAGTTTAGAGGAGAAGAGAGCCCTAGCCATGTGGGATATAGGCTTAAAGATGATTTTGAGAGGATAGAGAGTTAGTATGGTTGATGTGTATAAATTATAGATTATAGACCTCCAAAAGGTAGTGATAGGACTTATAAAATAGTATATGCTTTGTCACAAATCAAATAAAAAGGTACCACTATTTTTGGTAGCCTTGAGTAGGATGATGCTAGAGGAGGGAGTATTATATGATCTAGGTTCTCTCATTTGGTTCCATCTTATACATGATCTATTTGATATGCTACTCAGAAGGAAGAAGACTATAGGATTAATTATACTATTAACAACATGGATATATGTTATATTTCCCATGTATTGACTAGTTGGGTTACCCCATGTAGTTAATGATGGGTTACCTCAAGTGTGGAGATATCAGAAGGAATATGTATCATAGGTTGTGCCTCATGTGTCATCACTATTATCAGTGAGATGTGTAGACATCATGTGGTAGCTATATCAACACATAATAGCTACATGGGTAAGCTAAAATAGTTATTATAGTACAATAAAGGAGAGAGGTGGTTGGTCACTATACATGTTGGAGAGAGCCACATCTAGTAGCATGGGTACTAAGATAGATGGGCCTACCACATCTAGTGACACTAATACTAATGCCTAAATAATGGGCTCAACATATGAGAGATCCAAGAGGGAAGAGGGGACTTAGACCATTGATATTAAAGCTAAAACTAAGGCTATATCTGGAGTGACCATGGACTGGTTAGGCATGATGAGTGGAAGAGGAGAAAGAGTAGGTGGTGATACTAGATGTGCCACTACTAACCCCTTAGTCAGATGAGTAGTGGCCACCAAGGACGTGGTGGCAATGGAGACATGAAAGAATGGAGACTATAGACATCCTAGATGATCCCATAGATGATTTAGAGGAGATGATAGAGAGACCACTTAGATAGAGGATGAGATAGACATGATCCATGATAGCTAAGATCAAGCCAAGGAGGAAGTTGACTAAGGAGGTACTAGGAGGTCATGTAGCTGGGGTGACTATGCTAGGTGATCATGCAAATGATGATATAATATGAACTAAGACATAAATAGTTATGAAGATGGTTTAATTATTTCTTAATTTTTTATTTGGTAGTAGAGAGATATAGATAGATATTATGAGATATGATAGTGATTTAATATCCATTTGGTATCATTTTTTAGGTGTACCTAATGATGAGGAGGAGATATGGGGGTCCCTAATAAGGGGATCACTCTATGACATCCTAAACAAGACTTTATATCCATATGAACCCATGTCACTAATGGATCTAAGTGTACCATCTACCGTAGCTTAGGCAAGCTGGTTTAGATTAGTTGGCAAGGTAATAAAGTAGATACATGTGCAAAGGGAAAGGGTGTATCCACTAGTAAAGATGGGTGTAGGTGAGAGATATGACTGGTAGGCCTTGGTAGATGAGAGATTTTTTTCATCTAGAGATAGTGACATAGATGATGCAAGCATATATAATGATGTAGGCTCAGCTAATATAGGCACATATAATGACCTAAGTTGAGTTAGTATAGGCATAAGTGTATATAGAATGATTATAGGGATAGAAAGAGGGATTGAGATCTTAGACTACCTCATTATAGTGTACCATTTGGAGGAGATAAACCAAGTCCTTGACAAATAGTGTGGTTAGGCCATAAGATAGACATGATGGAGCTGAACACTAGTTCTGAGGCTGTGTGTGTGTGTGTGTGTGTGTGTGTGTGTGTGTGTGTGTGTGTGTGTGTGTGTGTGTGTGTGTGTGTGTGTGTGTGTGTGTGTGTGTGTGTGTGTGTGTGTGTGTGTGTGTGCGTGTGTGTGTGTGTGTGTGTGTGTGTTTGTGTGTGTGTTTGTGTGTGTGTGTGTGTGTGTGTGTGTGTGTGTGTGTGTGTGTGTGTGTGTGTGTGTGTGTGTGTGTACATACATATATATGATGTATCATTTTGGCTTCTTGGTATTGGTTGTGTATTTTATCTTTATGGTAGTTATGCTTTTTCATTATGGTTGATGTTATGAATTATTTGGATATATTTCTTTCTAGCACATGTATTTAGCTTTGTTGTATATGCTATAGGAAATATATGTGGTGTGTTTTATTTTATATAATTATGGAGTAGACGTGCATGGTTAGAAATAAATAGATGAAAAATGACTTGGAAAAATATAATTAATCAAACAAATGTACTACACACTAGTTCAAGTTGGGAAATGTGTAATATAAAAAATGACTAATTATAAAAACCAAAAAAATGGCAAACAAGATGGTAAAAGGGGACTTGTCTTTAAGCCAATGTAAAATATTTTTACACCAAATTCAAATAAGTAAAATCATATGAAATATCATGTTGGGAAGTATGACAAATAATGTAATAAAGTGGAAGGTATGTAAAAGGGCACAAATGGTAATAGAAACAAATATAAATTAAGTCAATCGATTATACTATTTCATGATGGGAAGTAAAAAAGAAAAACAAAATTTGAAAAAATTTGGTCTTAAATTTATCATACTAATTCAAGTTGGGAAGTATGAGAAATTCAATAAATGGTTGTATTCTTACATGCACTCAGAAAATAAGAAAATAAAAGGAAAAAGAAAAATTAAGTCCACATAAAACATACCAAATATCAAGATGGGAAATATGTCAATGACATGTAACCTCATAATCAATCAAATCTTATATCTTATTTGACACATGTAATTTTGTATGGTGACTTGTTTATTGGAAAATTTTGTGAGGAGGGTCGGGTCCTATCCACGGTCTTACATTGCAACTCACAAAAGAAAAACCCAAGGGGTACCAAATCAAGATTGGTAATCAGAAGGATAATTAATGGTAAATCAAGGATGTGGGTAATAAGATGGAAAATATGGTAGTTTGTGAGGGATATTGGGTCATATCCATGGTCTTACAAAGCAAATCACAAATTAAATCCCATGGGGAGTGATCAGTAAGAAAAACAATATTTCCCATGAGGAAATATGAAGGAAAATGATTGAGAAAGGGACTATAAAAATAAATACTTAGGAATATTATGAGAAGACCTTCGAAGGTAAGAGGAATGATAAGGCCATGAAAAGACACTAAGGGATTAGTGGTTGTCTATGTATAAAGGAAACTAGCTTGCTATAGACACAAAGCTTTGTAGGTAAATAGGTGTGCTTCTAAGATCAACTCATGATGATATATTAGTACAAGAAAAATCAAAATGGACCTACCTTCCCATGATGTGTTGCCCACTCCTTAGGACCCCTTATAGGGCCATCGATCCACTATAAATATTGGGTACTTTCATGAGAAAGTAGGTAGCACTAAAATATTTTTTTATTCTCCTCTTGTAATCTACTAACCTACCACACCCCAGAGGACCTTAGCTCTATTATGAGTCCAATTGTGGAGTTTGAGCTTCGATTAGAAGAAGGAGATGTGATTTAAATCATGTATTTTGGTGTCATTAGACTTTTAAGAATATTCAATATTTTTTCCTTTTTTTAATAAATGATTTGGCTTTTAAATTTTTTTTTAAGGATTTTTAATATTCCTCCTCCATACAGATTTGGAATGACCAATCATGAGAGAGATAGTGATACACATGAATGAGTTTTAGGCTAAGGCTAAAGGAAGCTAAGTATCCCAAGATGAAAGACTGACTAGAACACTTAGGTTTAAAAATGAATTGAGCATGTGATCTCAAGTCTCAATCATGTATATGCCTAGTTTCTAGAAAAATAAAGAAAGAAAAAAGAAGATCCAAAAGAGGAACAATGAAAGGGAATAGTAATGAAAAATATTACTTGCAAACTGATCACATGATAATTGGAGATAGTAACCAAAGGGGAGAGGGTAAATATAACCAAGTCACCATGACAACTATCTATGAAAAATAAAGATAAGAAATCAAAAACACATGAAGATGCAAGGGAAGAGTTCTGAGAAAAATTCTAAAGGAAAAGAAAGAAATGATAAGGAAAAGACAATTATATGCAAAATGAAAAAGATAATAACATAAGCTAACTACAGTATAAAAAAAAAGAGAAACATGATATAAGATAGGAAATAATTTGACATAGTATAAAATGATGTAATCAAATAGAAATAATATTGGAGCACACATCCAATCCAAATATGAATGAGAAAGCACCATGCATGTGATCATAAATACTGGTAAATATGTCCACACACATTATACAATACATCAAAAAAGTTTCTATGCTTCTATAATCAAACTGATAATAAGGTTTCATCAATATTCAATGAATAATGGTTAAATACTTCTTTTCTGATCTCCTCAATTTAAAAAGTAGGAATGTTCAAAAGATCATGCTAAGGATGAAAGTCAAGAAAATGTTGGTTATGAGACTGCATAGAAATAAGATATATATGATAAGGAATCATAGGTGGAGAAGGATCCATAGGTGAGTGAGGGTCTACAGGTAAAGGAATCATAGGTGGAGGCACATAAGATGGTGAAGGGACCATAGGAGGTGATGGAACCACTAGAGGTGGAGCCATGGGAGAAGGTGGAGGAGCCTTCTTGTGGGAACAACCTATGGGAGGAATGGTAGAAGGTCTAGGGATGGATAAAATTTTATCTCTAAGATATTGTTGGATAATGTGGAAATTATTAGTGTGATGCATGCCACATAGGTGTGAAATATAATATACCTCACCATAACTAGGTAAATATTTAAGAAATACCTTTGAGGGAAGTATGCCTTTGTCATATGATGGGGAATAAGGATGTAAGGTATCAAAGTATTATCAAAACTTATGAAAATTTGTTGAAGAGTGATTATCTATCCCATGGAAGCAACACAAATGCTTACAAGTGGTTTTAGGGGTACTCATGGAAAGAGGTGAAATAGGAGCAAAAGTAGCTGAAGAGGACTCATTAGCCCATTTGGTGGGCATCTGAGCCATCTTAGGAAAGGGAAGTAAACCATTATCAAGTGAGGGTGATGATGAGGAAGGAATAGAACTAGGCTCAATAGAAGGAACAAAAGGAAGAGAAGCAGGAAGAGGCTTAACAACAATAGGAGTGGAAACAAGGTCAACTAGAGTGGAAAAATGAATAGGCTTAACTATAGCCAACCCTAATAAAAGAGGGGAAAGATTTTTAGAATTACTAAGGAGAGAATACCCTATGTTTTTTAAAGTTATAAGGTCTAGTCAGAGCATGATTAAGAGGAAAAATTTAAGAATCAAGAACTATGTGTAGACACCAATATCGTGTCAACCCCCCTTGGTCCCCTTCTAAACGTTAACACTCCTAACCCACACTTGCACACCTTATTAATTTAAAAAATACTTATTTTAAATTAATTACCTCACCTTGGACACCTCACCTAGACACCTCACCCTAAGATCATTTCTTAGCCTATGAGTCAGCATTAGACTAGGTCCTCCAAACCTTAACTACCCATGACCTATTCTCACCCCATCTTAAATCCCTAACCAACTCCCATGCCTCATAAGCCCTTGTTTTGACCATTCTCCAATGGAAAAGGCACTTGGTAGGTGGAGAAATGGGCAAAGAGCTAAAAATATCCCTTTTACCTATTCTCTCTTTGCCAATGTCAGTCAACCCACATCCGACGTCAGCAGTTCTACACTGACACCAACGGGATCACCGACGTTGGTTACATAAGCCAAGATCTAACATTGAGCTAAGGCCACCTTTTCACACATTGGAATGCCCACTCTAAGATTTTAGGCACCAAAACTTGATTATTGTCCTCCTAGCTATCGAAGCTCTGCACAAATCATTCTTGAGACTAGATTTAAAGATTATATGAGGACCTCGAGCTAATAAATTGAAGTAATCTGTGTTCGCTTCATTGGCTCACAACACCGGTCACATCAGCCACAATGAGAATCACTATTCTGACACCTTTGGTTCTTCACCTTATAAAGCCAAGTACTCTAGTTTTCATTTTAGTATTTTAGAATATATTGTCAATTAGTTTTCATTGATATTTCTAAATACTATCTAGAGGCCTGAATTCTTCCATGGAGGGGCTGAAAGGTCTTCCCCTTGTTCTCACCCCCTTTTCACACCAATCTTCCACCTATACCCTTCCTCAAACCTCATTCACATTCTTGTAAACCTGCACCAACCTCTAAACTTCTAGAAACTCTTCTGTGTATCCCAAAAATACTCTAAAAGCTATCCAAGGCCAACAACCCCAACTGACATCAGTAGACCAACTGATGTCGGCACCTTCAGCCAGACTGACATCGACAACCCAACCAACATTAGAACCATTTACCTAACTAACCATGGCAGACCCACCGATGTCGGTGACTGTGTTCTGAACTAGCAAACCAGAAAGCCATTCAAACAGCCATCTAGACCAGATAGAATCTTCAACCAGCCTTCTATAGCATTCTGAGATACACAGACTTAAGGGAATAGGTACACACCATCTACTTTTCTATTTATTTAGTCATTTATCATTTCTTCCTTTACAATACTTTTATCTTTAAATAGTGGACTGACATCCCTTAAGGAGCTTCACACTTTTGGGACCGAGCGCGTAGCTTGGCAGTCCACCATAGCCTCTTTTAACATCTTTCTTGATTAAGTTTCATTCTTACTATAGGTGTTTCCTCCACAACCAAAGAGGATCTTCCATAAGGCTTGGATACGGTGTGCACTAAATCTAGGTAACATCAAACCCATAACTTCTTAACCTTAGTTTATTTCTCATTTGAATGTAATTAGTGAAAATCTAGAGAAACATTCTGGCATGCTCGGTGGGACACTTGGAGTTTTCCTTGGGTTCATTTTTCTTCTTTTAAAAATCAGATTTTCATGTAGATGCATTATAAAAATATTCACTTCTTACATCCCCTCTTCTTTGCCTTTATTTCTTGAGAAATAAAAAACTTAGCTTCCCTTACTATTTTTTTACATAAAGTTAATTAATTCTTTCTCCTTCTTTTTTACCTCTTCTATCTTTTTGTTTCAAAAGGAAATCATTAGCAGAGGTTAAAAAGAACATCTCTTTTTCTTCTTGTTACTTCTTGCATGCATCATAGAGTAGTGAAAAAATCATACTCTTTACCTCTTCTCCATTTGTTTGCATTTGAATAACATATTTTGATTTGCGTTAAAAACTACTGCATTTCATTCTTGCTTGGATGCACACTTAGCCCACTTAGTAATTAAAGCATTATGAATGAATCATAGTGCATGAATGTGACACAACCAAACCACAATCACTTCAAATAAAACACATAAACTTACTTGAGACAAGGCCCGTCTAGGATTTCATCACCTAACGGATACCTTACCCCACTTGACGATCCTACTTAGATTTCACCACCAAGAGGAGGACCCACTCTGTTCTCTGGTAGAGAATAAACTATAGGGAAATTATATTCTAGCTAAGCAGCCTAGCTCGGCTCTAGGTTCATGAAGTGAGGGGAGCAAGCCCCAACACCAGGCCACATACTGACCCTAACACAGATATCTTTGAGCACCATAACACAACTTGAAACCAGCCATAGACTTCCTCTCTAGGAACTACTCTACAAGCCCAACTCCCAACACATTCTCTTAAGGCATAAGCCACCATGACTTTAAAACTCATTCCTAGGAATCTAACATTTTAGAGGTTGCTTGCCTAATCATCTATTTTGATAGTTTTATCTGAGTGTTTGAGCTAGTAGGGTCATACCATCTAAAGTCCAAAACAACTTAGAATATCTTCTTCTTCCAAAAACTATCAATCTTCTATGTTTCTAGAATTACATAGAAACCGTCATCGATTTCTCCACCGACGTCAGCAACCAAACCTTCACCGACATCAGTTAACTAACTGATGTTAGTAACATTTTCTAATTGATATCAGTTAAATAACTAACATCAGTCATTGTCAATAAATAAATAAATTAAAAAAAATTCCAAATAGCAATCTTAAAACCCAAATTTCTTGTTATTTAACACAAATTCTAGTTTTTTGAAACTTAAACACATAGTTTTTAAAACGTGAACCCATTTCACCTTGGATGGTCCTAACACACAGTCAAGCCAAATTCCTTGTTGACCACGCAAGTCAACAGCCACTCCCACCTTCACCCTTTGTGCCAAGTCATCTAATGGAGTATACTTCAAACACCGAGCATACTCCTATCCAACCTACACCCAATCAACCTCCTATTGTTCCCAAAGGGGATCAAGATTTTGAGAGGTTCCTTGACTACAACGTCAAGGCTATCCAACATTATCTCACTAGAATCCAAACATGAGATCCTTTGGGTAACCCTATTTATGGGATGCCAATTTATTTAGTTGAAGTGGAAATGCTATCAATAGTATCCACTACCCAACCTATGGTCACTCAAGCCACTACCTCGACCAGTAACCCAACCATGGCCAATGTTCAAGATTTGGCCTCCCCTTCTATCCTTTCTTGCCCTACCTCCATCAGGGTTTTTGTACCCCCTCAAACACAAACAATTCAACCAAATTTGACACCTTTCCAAAACTTGATTGTCTCTATCCCATCCACTCTTGTGACTATAAACATGAGAGTGACCACTTATCCTTTAACTAGTGTCACCACCATTCAACCACCCTTGGAGGCATCTAGTCAAGTTGTGCCCTCCAACTTCATAGCACAAGCCCCCTTGGCCTCGACATCAACCCCTATGATGAACTATCAGTATGTTGCACCTACAAAAATGCAACTAAGTATGTCATACACCCCTTCCAATACCTTCTAGGTACCCTATAACTTAGGGGGTGCCCCTAATGCCAATCCATTTGCTGATCTAATTAAGATGTTGATGGATAAGATGTCCAACCTTGAGACATTTGTTTCAGGTTTGAGGAGTGTTCTTTCATATGAATAAATCTGCAATGAACATATCCACCCTTTAGTTCCTATTCGACCATACCCTAGCCAGTGGGAACTCCCAAAATTTACTTGCTTTCAGAGTAAAGAGGACCCACAACAACATCTATGAGCGTTTAGGCACGCTTGCTACCTCATAGGGCATGATGATGAGTTATTGCTTTGCACATTCCCTATGTCACTTTTTGGTGCCACCCTTGACTGGTATAGCTCCATTACCAGTCATTATCTCTTCACCTTGGTTCAACTCACTTAGCTATTCCTCAATCATTTCTCAATCAATATTACCAAGAAGGTCTCCATCACAGACCTTTATTCCATTAGACAATTTGAGGATGAGTCAATAGTAGACTTTGTCACCCGTTGGAGAAGTTTGATCAACTAACTCTCCTTCTCACTACTCAACCTAAGCTCATTGAGCTATTTTCAAGAGCATGTGCCAAGCACATCTCATCCACTCTGTGGGTTCAAACTTTTTACATATTCGATTAAGCTTTCACTATGGCCCGAAAGCTTAAACTCTGCGCAATCAAAAAAGACAGGGTCAAATTGTGTAACAAAAATACCAACACAAAACCTAATGACCCTTCTTCAAAACCTTCTTCTTCCCACCCCAAGTCCAAGGGATCAATGAACACTATGGTCCTTAGGTCACCATCTTCTACCACAACCAACCAATCTGAGCCCTCCACTTCACAAAACATCACTAGACAATTCCAACAATGGTATGAACAATGACGATACACTCCAATAAGAGAATCATATGCTTCTGTATTGGATAAATTAGTGAAGTAGGGAGTCCTCAACCTCCGTCAAATCTGACCACCTATCTAATTTGATCCCTCATGAGCCATCCCTACATGGTATATGGAAACTAACTTTTGTAACTATCATTGTGTCAAGGGTCATGACATGGATAATTGCAAAACCCTAAAAAACATTGTTCAAGACATGTTCAAAGGGGACCTTGTTTTGGATAACCCTAATGAACTGGCCAACCAAAACATGGATCTCTTTAGGAAATCATTTCCTAACCATCCCCTAAGTTAGAATAATGTTCAAACCATGGTCGATGACCCTCAAGAATGCAACATACACATGGTCAACATAGTCTTTCCTTTCATTCCTATCTAACCTCTCCCATAATCTGAAGAGGTTGGTCAACCCATTTCTCCACCATAGGTAGAAGAGCCTATTATACCCATACCACCCCCACGTAATGAAGATCTCCCTTTGCCTCACCCTCTTCCTCATGTGGATGAACCTGTTTCACCTGTATCACCCCCACGACATCAAGCACCTCCTCTACCCATTCTTCTATCTCGTAAGGATCCCATATTACCTGTTCCTCTTGCCCCCACCTTCCCTCTTCTTCTACCATTGGAAGAATTTACCATTCATACCCCATGCCCTCATGTAGAAGGGGCCATCATCCCTCTGCTTTACCCTTTAGAGGAGCCTTCCTCTCCTATTTTTCCTCCACTGATGGAGGATAGTCCTCCATCCACCCCCCTTTCACATGTAGGAGAGTCTACTTTGACCTCTCCCATATTGGAGGATGCTTTGATGGTACCAATGCCAGTAGCCCTGCCCTTATCCTTATTATTACCAATGGGGGATCATACTTTCCATGCTCCTAGACCACACATGGAAGGCATGATCATCCTTGCACTCTATCTGCTTGAAGAGCCAAATTCTCCAATCCCTTCTCCACTGAGAGAAGAACTCGCCACCTCACCCACTTTGGTTGAGGAAGATCCAGTGGTGGTTCTCTCTCACCTTTGGCCTAAGATAACTACGTCCAACATGTTTCTACTCTCACAATCATGCACATCCTCTGAAGGACCGACTATAAGGCCTCACGTGATGTCATCTAAACCCTTCTCTTGATTAGTAGAAAACTTAGGATTTCTCCATTCTAGGAACCTAAGTATGAGGCATTATGGGAGTAACTTAGGGCTCCTTATCCTACACATCCCACTTCACCTTATACTACCAACCCTTCCATGATGATTTACCCCAAAGTCTCTGACAAGGATCAGGTTTCCACTTCTAAATCATTAGAAGCTTAGCCTTCCACATCTAAATCCAAACCCTCAGAAGCATCCACCTTGCTGAAATAGATTAGATCTCTTGGTGTTTGCCCTGTATCAAACCTAACTCACCCACAAGTGAAGTTAGATTTGAACCTTCCCTACACAATAGTGGTCCTCACACCATACTAAAGGAGGATGCTAAACCACATCGGTCTACTCCTCCCCCACCTTCACGATTGGCCTTTATCTTGGATCCACATCCTTCCACTTTAATAGGAGTGCTCCCTATTCCAACACCTCACAAAGACAAACTACCTCCATTACTCCCTCTACCCATCAAAAACATATTTCCTCCAAGAAATTTGACACCTCTCATCAAGAAAGTGCCATCTAAGCATGTGGCCACACCACCAGCCAAAATAGTAGTATGAAAAACTCCCCCTACAACTCCTAAATATAAGTTGTTAACCCCTACTGCAACAATGAGTGTAGACCCATTAGTGGGTTCCTATGCTTCACTATTATGCCGATTGTTTCAATCTTCTAGAATCATTTTCCCACCCATTAAGCCATACCGACCTATCGAATCAAAACCATCTTGGTTCGATGACACTCAAATCTACTTGTATCATCGCACACCTAGGCATGATACTAAGAGTTGCTATGCTCTTAAGGTTGTCATTCACCAACACCTAGAAAAGGACACCCTTCTCATTGAGGATTATCTTGACCACCTTTTTGACAAACTATCAACACCATCCCATGCCTCCCAAACCTCCTCACTTGAATCGGGATCCCAACATGAGATTATGGTCCCTCTACCACCTTCTCCCCCTTTATTCGAAATCAACACTATTAATGTGGCCACCAGGTCCCAAACCCTAAAGGATAAAGGAAAAGAGTAAGTTTCTACCCCTTGGACATATCCATTCACCAAGCCCTCTCCAACACCAAAGCCCAATATTTCTATCTTGGCCACATCTCAACCAACATCTTCGAGGGCAATTTATGACTCTACGGTGAAACAACTTCACCAAACCCCTATGAAGATGTCTTTATATGACCTAATACAAAGCTCTCCACAACATTGCCAAGCCTTGATCAAAGCTTTATAGGTAGTGGAGGTCTAACCTACAGACCCCCAACCACTAGCTGCTTTAGTCAAATTGTTACCCACCATTGCCTCCATCACCTTCAATGATTTTGAGATTCCTACCTACAACCTGGAAGATCAAGATCCCGCCCTCTTTATCATAGCTTATGTTGATCAAACTCATGTTAAGTGGGTTATGATTGATGGAGGTGCTAGCATCAACATCATTTCTACCCATACATATGATCAACTAGCCCTTTCGAAGAACTGCATGTCAAAAACTGACACAATTCTTCATTCTTTCAACGATGCCACCGCCACTACCATTGGCACTATGGTATTGCATGTTTGTGTTAGCCCATGTACAAATCTATAACTCTTCTACATCATTGAGGGGGAGTTCAAATATAACATGCTATTGGGATGACCTTGGATACATTCCATGACCTATGTCCCTTCCACGTTGCATCGTTGTATCAAGTTTGAATGCGAGGGGCAGGTTCATGTCATTCCTACTGACCCTTCCCCCTTTAAAACATGCAACACAACCTACCAACCTAATGATGTTCTCATCCCTTTGAAAACATCCACCCAAACACCACCTCTACCTATGGAAGTCTTAACAAGCTTGCAGACACTGGTCACACCTACCCCTACTCCTCAAGTGACCACAAAAGATCCTATGGAAGATACCTTCCAGTGTCTTTTACTTAGGGAGTATCATTTGCTTACCCTTGACATGTTCCAAACTCCGTAATAATATGGAAAAATTCATCACCACCCTAACTATGACCATCACATCAGAATGGTCATCCCATATGGTCCTCCCGATCTCTAAACTAATCTCACCTATGGAGGGCTAGATTTGGCTCCTACTATTAGAAATCCTCTCTCATCACCCCGACTATTCACTTGCAATTTCTCCTTCCTCGGCAACCCTAGCTTTGCTCACACCTATCTTCATAGGTGTGCATCGAATGGTTTTGGCTTTGGGCATTATGAACAAGGTCCCCACAAGCCCATTGAGCCTCTAAATGATGAGGCAATAAAAAATGCCAAGAAACAACATGGCGTGGGTTTCGAAGAACTTACAAAACCCTCTAAAATCCCTCGCCATAAAATTGTCATAGAACATTCTTCTCTAACCTTGCCTATTCCCCCATCCTCACCTATGGAGTCTGTGGTCTCCATCCCTCCTAGTTTTCTTTTCATAAATGCCATTCACTTGGAACCCCTGACCTATCAACTAGGTGAGGCATCAAGGTCTCTTCCTCTCGTTTATGCAGACATGATAGATGATGAATCTTTTAGCATCAACATTATCCAATGCCTAGATGATGACACCATACTCACCTACATGGGTGTGAATGACTCCTTCATACAATGATCACTTCCTTTAGAAACATAGGTTATGTTAAATGAATCAACTATTGACATTAATCTCCCATTTTTTTGATGTTCCTCACATTTTAAAGATTGGTCAATCTTTAGATGCCCGAGAACAAATTGACTATACCACATTCCTTACAGATCATAACAAAGCCTTTGCTTGGTCCTATAGTGATATTCTTGGTATTGACCCTGACATTGTCATCCATAACATCGTCATAAAATATGAAGCTAATCCTGTCAGGCAAAAGCTTCACAGGATGCATCCTCATGTCCCACTCCTTGTCAAAGAGGAGCTTCAACATCTTCTCTCTATCTCATTTATCCAACCCATTGATTATCCATAATGGGTGTCAAACATTGTCCCTATCATAAAAGCAATAGGGGGAATTCAAATTTGTACTTACTATTGTGACCTCAACCTAGCTTGCCCAAAGGATGACTTTCCTTTCCTAAGCATTGACCAACTTGTTGATCTTACAGCTGGTCATAAGTTGCTATCACTCATGGATGGGTTTTTAGGATATAACCAAATCTTGATTTCCCCAAAAGATCAACATAAAACCACCTTCATCACCCCATGGGGGATATTCTACTATAGGGTCATGCCTTTTGGCCTCAAAAATGCAGGTGCTACATACCAATGTGTCATGACTTATATCTTTCATGATCTCCTCCACAAAATCATGGAGGACTATGTGGATGACCTGCTGGGGAAATCCAAAATTTGTCATGACCACCTAACCATTATCAAAACAATATTCACTTGCCTAATACAATATAACGTTTGACTCAACCCCAAGAAATGCATCTTTAGGGTTTTCTCAGGGAAGCTTTTGGGTTTCATCATTTCTCTCTGTGGCATTGAAGTAGATCTAGCTAAGATTTGAGCCATACTCAAGATTCCCCCACCAACCAACCTAAAATAACTTTGCAGCCTACAAGGGAAGCTTTAATCTATTCGTCGCTTCATCTCACAGCTATCTGACCAATGCCAACCCTTCCATCACCTCCTCAAGAAGGACATCTCCTTTAATTGGAATAAGGATTTCCAAGAGGATTTTGAGGCTCTTAAATGCTATCTTGTCTCTCCACCAGTCCATATTCCACCTAAAGATGACCAACCCTTCTATCTTTACATTTCGGCAATATATCATTCCTTAGGTGCCATGATCATGCATCGAGATGAAAAACATCATGAGTAGGTAGTTTATTATATAAGCTAAATGCTCATTGAATACAAAACTCAGTATACTCATACTGAAAACTTTGCTTGGCATTAGTCTTTGCCACTCCAAACTCCGCCACTATGTCCTCAACCACAAGACTTATGCCATCACCCACACTGACCCTCTCAAATACATGTATTCCAAGCCATACCAAAACCAATGTATGGCTCATTGGCTCATGCTTCTCACTAAGTTCAATTTGGAATTCATTTAAAAATAGTCTATAAAGGGGAAAATGATCACTGACCAACTAGCAGATGCCCCTTTACCTGATAACCAACCCTCTAACTATGAATTTCCTAATGAATCTATCGCCATGCTATCCACCGATGACATCCCTTATCAAATGATAATGTTCTTTGATGGATCTAAATTTCAACTTGGTGGGGGTGTGGGGGTCATTCTCATCCCTCATGAGGGTGAGCCCATGCCTCTATCCTTCAAACTTGACTTCGAATGCACCAATAACATGGCTGAGTATGAAGCCTTAATTTTGGGGCTTTAAACTACCATTTTCTTGGGCATTAAGACAATCAATATCTTTGGTAACTCACAATTAGTCATTAATTAGATTAATATTTCATATCTTTGTAAAAATAAAGTTTTACAATGATATAAACACTGTGTTGACACATTGTTTGGGTCTTTCAACTGTTATCTCTTGCAAACTATTCCTCGCTCTATGAATATGTTTTCCAACACAATGGCCTCTCTCACCTCACACATCCCATATTCATTTGCTTCCTTGAGAATCTATGTCATGGTACACTGTTTGGCATTACCCTCATATATCTCAACTGACATCAACTTTGTTGGCAATATCGACTCTAGTCCACATGATGTTTGGTATAAAAAACTTGTTGACTACTTGACTTATTCTATCATTCCTCCTAACCTCTCTAGCAATGGATGGTGGGCTTTTATCAAGAGTACTACTCAATACACCATGTTAGGGGGTCTTCTCTACAAATGAGGTTTTGACGGCCTCCTTCTCTGATGCCTAACCACCACTAAGACATCTCATGCCATCAAACAAGTCCATGATGGGATTTCTGGAGGCCATTTTATTGGTAACTCGATTGCAAAGTGCATCCTCCGCCTAGGCTATTATTGGCCCACTCTTAACCAAGATTGTAGTGACTATGTTCAGCATTGTATCAAATGCCAACAACATATTAACCTCCTTCATGTCCCTAGCCACGCTTTACAAGTTGCTAAGGATTTATGGCCCTTTTCACAATGGGGCTTAGATCTAATTGGTGAGATTAACCCTCATTCGTCTCTCTGACATCAGTTTCTTATCACAGTGACTAAATATTTCACTAAATGGGTGGAAGTTGTTCCCCTCATCTCCACTAAAGTTGACAAAATCATTGACTTAATTAACCACCACATCATCCATCGTTTCAGTTTACCTCACAAGATAATCACCGATAATGGAAAATCTTTCAAAAATAAAACCATCCAAAAACTTTGTGATGATTTCGGAATCAAACTCAGCTTCTCCTCACCTTACTATCCATAAACAAATGGATAGGTAGAAGATTCTAACAAAATCCTAACTAAAATCCTAATGAAGGTGGTTAATGACACTGGAAGGGATTGGCACACTCACATTCCCTTCACTTTGTGGGCCTACCACACTATCATATGAACCCCTACAGGTGCTACACCTTTCTCCTTAGTGTATGGAACTAAGGCCATCTTGCCTCTTGAAGTACAAATACCTTCTCTTCACATCTCCTTACACGACATGCTCTCTAATGATGACTTTTGTTAAGATTGATTAACACGACTTGAGTTACTTGATGAATGTCATCTTGCCGCTCTTAATCATCTTCATATCTACCAAGATCGCATCAAGCGTGCCTACAACAAAAATATAAAAGAGCAAGATTTTAAAGTTAGAGATCTCATCCTTAAAGAAAACCAACACGTGACCAATATGGAAAGAAGCAAATGAGACAAGTTTGCTCCTAATTGGCTTGGACCTTATATAATAATGCACAAGTATGGATCAGGCACTTATCATCTATCTTCTCTTGAAGGCCGGCTAGAACCTGAGCCCTTTGATGCCTTGCATCTATGACCATTTTACTATTAACAAATTAATCATTCACTTGATGTTTAACTTGAGCTTGTCCCTTGAGCAACCCCCATCATCCTTATTCCTATTCATTTCAACCCTTTTTCCCTAAAAAAATTAGTTAACCCTTTTTTTCTAAGCATTAATGCTTTGTCCTAATAAAAGGGAAACCCCTAAACCTCTATAATCTAGTCCATGACTAAAATTTTAGTTAAAAAAAAAAAACATAAAACTGGGATGCCTAAAAAAATATTAAATGGTCATAAACTATAAATGTAGATTGCTCCCTCGAAGGACAACTGCATTATTGCTATAACTAATAGACTACTCCTTTAAAGGATAGCTATCCAAAGAAATCAAAACATACAAATAAAAATATAGACCACTCCCTTGAAGGATAGCTATGCCCAAATTTTGCTACAAAAATAGCACCCTCTCAGAAGCTTCCCACATCGATTAGCTTCACATGACCACAAAACAAAAACAACATTCCCAAGTAGACTTCCTGCATTGATCAGTCTCCCAAAAAAAAAATTGAATGACAAATTATTAAGTCATGGACTTGCCTATAGTCATTCTCAGGGTCACCTATAAAAGGGGAAAAGTTATCCTTGCTAAAAAGGGTTACGCTATCCTCACATATCACATAATCACACCTATTACCCCAAAATACCCAAGGGATTTTGGGCTCACTTAACGTCAAGTGATTAGGGTACTTCTCTAATAAAACCCAATGGTCAATGATGTAATGCATGAACGCGGCTTTTGTTTGTGAAAACCCTATCTATGTTATCATTATGGTCCTTGTCAATGAAAGAGCAATACGCCTTTCACTTCTTACACATATTCGTCACATGCTAGTTTATCTTTTAGGATGCAGTGTCTTAAAAGTATATGCTTGCATATTGTCATCTCATAATTTTCACTATAAAATTATGAACCTAACATTCAACTCAATTTTATCATAAATAACATCACATGTTTCTGATAAAATACAACCAAAACATTTTCTAACCACTAACATAACATCATGATTTATTTAATGCAAATACCAATTTGTGTTATATAAATTATCATAGCCCATTCACATTAGTTTCTATGGAAAACAATACACATAGAAACTATCAACCAAACACAATTTATGTCAAGGATATACCATCACCAATATGGAAACTTGCTGAAGCATAAATAAACTCATTTCATTTTTAGCATACACCATCACCAATATGGAAAATTTCTAAGGATGAAAAGCCAAATAACCTATGTTACAGCATACACCATCACACAATATGGAAAAGGCTATAACATCATCATACAATCATCATTTCAAGCATGTACCATCAAACATATGGGAAATACTAAAAACACTAACATAACCAAAACAACTAACACAAAGTCACATCCATAACATGTCAATATCTCAAACATCTCATATATTTATATAACTGTTAAATGAAGGCATACATCAAAAATATCTGAAACAATACAATATATATATGCCTCTCTAAAAATGTATGTACATCTCACGTCAATGGCACGTAGGCCAATATATATATAAACCTCAACAATTACAAACACCTCAAGGATATGGTGGTGGTGGGGGTCATGAAGATGCTGAATCATCTCCACCCTCTGACCATCATCGTCTTTGAGAATTGGAGGTAGTGGCATGCGACACAGATCTCTGCTGAGCTAACATCTCAAAATATTGTTGGATCTACAAAAATTCCCTAATGAAACCCTCATAATACAAGATCTCATCCAATGTAGTATTATACCTAGATATAGGTATAGTCTATGGTGGACCCATCAATCCCGATGCCATGCCTTATAGAGAACTCTGTGGCTATGGCTGAGGTGGCTGCTCCACTGCCTGCTGAGGTGGCTACTAAACTGGTGGCTATAGTGGCTATTGTGGTGGTGGCTAAGTTGGTTACTATGGTGGCAGCTGAATAGGGTCCTGCCCTCTAAGACCCTACCTTGCCAATACCTATGCCTGGGCTATGACCAACTACCCCTATAATGTAGTAACCTGCCCTGTTAGGGCAACCACCTATGCTGTCAAAACTGTCACATGTCCCTAAAGCACTACCACCTATGCTCATGCTGAATTTCTCACCTAAATGGTAGCATCCCTCTCTCTGCTGACTGCCTATAGATCAGGAGGGGTCCCCTTTGAATCATAGCATAGTGACTTATCCACTAAGGCAAGTAGGTCATCGTACACCCTAGATCTACCACACCTAGATCTATGGGTATCTCCTCAAAATGTGGCCACTTTGTCTCCTCTGGAAGTGGGAAGGGCACCTCAATATCATCACATATTTACTATGGGAGAGTAGGTGGCACATCCTGTAATAGCCCATACTGGCACTGCACTCTCTCAGTAGGAACTCTCTCGAATTTGCTAGCTCACTTGCCCCTCACCCATTACAGGCTTTAAACCCCCACTAGCTACTCTGCCTGATCTCTGAATGCCAGATATAACAAGTATGGCATCCAAATTATATCCACTAAGATCAAGGCATCTAATACCCCCTATAATATTCAATATCTTAGATGATGTCATCCACACGTGTCTATGCCATGACCTCTCACCACTACCTAAAACCAACTTTGAAGCTGGACTGGATCACTATTGGGAGGCCAAGAGGTCATGTAACCACAATATGCTTGTAAGCCCAATAGTATAAGAGGTGGCCCACACACAAGCTATACCACCACCATCAGTTGATCCCCCATAGCTCCCTCTTTAACTGAGCTAAAAATACTAGAGCCCATGTAAAAACTATCTGCTCCCCTGACATGTATGCCAAAACCTTAGTCATTGAGATTAGGAATCTCCCTCCATCTGCATTAGGAAGGGCATATATAGTGATGTCGATCATCATCAGAATGGCTAGTCGATGCTCATCTTCATCAACCACATAAATAGGCTCATAGGCAAAACTCACTGAATGGTAGGTCACCTCAATAACATGCTCCCCAAACAATTAACCATATGAATGTCATGCTCCTCTCTCGAGCATGCATATAACTCTGCCCCATATATCAAAAACCACAAAATTTGGTACACATCTTCCACTATAATAGTCAACTCTCTAGTCAGTAGGTGAAAGGTGTTGGTGGTATGATCCCACCACTCGATCAATGCCACCATCAAACTGACATCCTTGGCAACTCAGCAATATTGCCATAACCTGTCGAGCCCTATAATGGCCATATGTGCCCACTCATCCCCTGTGATGTCTTGATGCATCTGCATCAGCAATATAAAGAGATGATCTCATAGTGTCAATGTCTGCCTAGCCTACATCTAACCAACACACATGTAATAACATTAGCAAAATGTTACATAAACAACTAACAACCTCTTTGACTCTTCTTCCATTTTGGGAGAACTACATTGGCTTGAGGCCCTTAAAACAAGGGCTATATAGGCATCACTTAGTTGACATGGGGTCTTCTGAGGTTAGCTCAGTTATTCATTCATTCATCTACCTAATGGACCAACTATCTAAACCCTAGGCTCATTTCCTACCCTAAACCCTAGGCTCATTGCCTATCCTAAACTACCTCATTTTTAGTCTTTTTAACCATCTAGCCTTTAACCATGACCTAACCTAGTCAAACCCAATCCATAACCTACCCTCTACTTTCCCTTTTTGGGAGAACTACATTGACCTGAGGCCCCTCACATGGGCTATGTAGGTAGCACTCAGTTAACACGAGGTCTTTTGGGGTTAGCTCAGCTAAATCACCATGTAATTGTTGCAATTGACTTACACTTTCCCATCAAACAAACCTATATGCCCATCACCACACTCAAGAGTGCATCGGCATGACTTAGGCCCTCCAAATTATCATTTTCAACCTTTCCAAGGCCTAAACAACCTTTAATAGGCAACCAACATTAGCTAGGGTGATGACGATGGCTCTAACCTAACTGATGTTGGCATCTAAATTGATTGACATCGGTCACTTTGTCGGCTAACATTGATAGCACCACCAACGTCGGTGATTGGTTTAGCCCTTGAGCCAAATGAGGTGAGCCCTAAATTTAAGGCTTCCCCACTTCCCTCCTTAAAACCACCCAAAACACTCATAAAGCTACCTAAAGTACCCTACCTAACCTACCAACCCTTCTAATACCCCTCCCCACCGATCTATCACTAAAAACTCAAAAAATTACAAAAATAACATCAAATTTAAAACTAATCAAAAATTCAAATAACACACCCTACCTCATCTCGTCATCACCACCGAGGTGGTATAATGGGTGGTGGTGGTGGTGGTCCTTTTATTGGGCCTCCTCTAGTGTCTGCCATCTCCATCTACCTCATCTCCTCAATCCAATCATTGGTGGCCCGCAACGCTCCCAAAAACTCACAAACACTCCTCACCACTCACACCCTAACACCTAACACTACTAACACAGACAAATAAGAGGCCTCTATCACTCAAAAACTTAGAGTTCTCTTTTCCAACACTTAAAAAGTCACAAATTACTTTTGGTGGGCCACCAATCTACTTTTATCGAGTTTGTTAGTCCACTAACATCGGTAAAATTATGCCCTAAGCTACCGACATTAGCCGATGTTCTATTGACATCGGTAAAATAATGCCTTTTTATATTATTGACATCAATTCTCTAACTAGAATTGATGATATGACCATAAAATCCTTCTAACTACTTACTAACATCAGTGGCCTAACTGATGTTAGTGACCTAAAAACATAGGCCTTCTCTAAAACTGCCCAAGATCATGACCAAACAACCAGCCCTAACACTATAGAAGTCACCTTAGACTTCTCATGGGGCACATTAGAGATCACATACATCTCCCTAACCACAACAAACAATACTTGAGATCACTTATATCTCAGCCTAACTCGACAAATGACCTCAGAGATCACAACTATCTCCTCAGACCATGACCACTTTCAAGACAACTTTGCCTTGGTTGTTTTGATTGCATATGCTACCTCATGAATAGTTAGCCAATTATACGTGCCCCTCACACCTATTATTGGATCACAACCAAGTTGATCCCTAATATCTATGACATTTTCATGTTTTCTAGGAGCACTTCCTAGCGTGGATAATTGGAACACAATGACCATTAGAGCTACAACTTTGATCAATCTAGCCCAATTAGCTACCACTAATAAGCTGGGGATCGATGACTTTGATTTTAGTCCTCCTTGACCATTAGAGATACAACTTTGATCAGTTTAACCCAATCAACTACCACTAATAAGCTAGGGATCAATTACTTCAATTTTAGTCCTCCTCGACCATTAGAGCTACAACTTTGATCATTTTAACCCAATCAACTACCACTAATATGCTAGAGACTGGTTACTTTGATTTTAGTCCTCCTCAACCTTGCCTATGACAATTTGACCTGCCTATCAAGTGAAGTGGTATACGCGCAATCTTAACTATTGTAGTGTTCACACTCCAACCTCATCCTACCCATCCACTGCCTATCAAAATGACACCCGATTTTGGATTACCTTCTCTCGATTCCCACTTTGAGGTGGAATACCTCATCCCATACCTAGGGTGACCTACATCTATTTTTATCTTACAGTTTGTCAGAATAAACCACAAGACAAAAAGGGGCAAATGTAGACACCAATATCATGTCAACTCCCTTGGTCCCCTTCTAAATGTTAATTCTCCTAACCCACACTTGCACACCTTATTAATTTAAAAACTACTTATTTTAAATTAATTACCTCACCTTGGACACCTCACCTAGACACCTCACCCTAAGATCATTTCTTAGCCTATGAGTCAGCCTGAGACTAGGTCCTCCAAACCTGAACTACCCATGACCAATTCTCACCCCATCTTAACTCCCTAACCAACTCCCATGCCTCATAAGCCCTTATTTTGACCGTTCTCCAATGGGAAAGGCACTTGGTGGGTGGAGAAATGGGCAAAGAGCTAAAAATAGCCCTTTTACCTATTCTCTCTCTGTCAACGTCGGTCAACCCACAATCGACATCGATAGTTATACACTGACGTCGATGGGATCACCAATGTCAATTACATAAGCCAAGCTCTAACATTGAGCTAGGGCTGCCTTTTCACACATTAGCATGCACACTCTAAGATTTTAGGCACCAAAACTCAACTATTGTCCTCCTGGCTACTGAAGCTCTGCACAAATCATTTCAAAGACTAGATTGAAAGATTGTATGAGGACCTCGAGCTACTAAATTGAATTAATCCATGTTTGCTTCATTGGCTCAAAACACTGGTCACATCAGCCACAATGAGAATCACTATTCTGACACCTCTAGTTCTTCACCTTATAAAGTTAAGAACTCTAGTTTTCATTTCAGTATTTTAGAATATATTGTCAATTAGTTTTCATTGATATTTCTAAATACTATCAAGAGGTCTAACTTCTTCTGTGGAGGGGCTGAAAGGCCTTCCCCTTATTTTCACCACCTTTTCACACCAATCCTCAACCTATACCCTTCCTCAGACCTCATTCAGCTTCCCGCAACCCTACACCAACCTCTGAACTTCTATAAACTCCTCTATCTATCCCAAAAATACTCTAAAATCCATCCAAGGCTGATAACCCCAACCGACATCAGCAGACCAACCGACGTCGGTACCTTCAGCCAGACCAACATTGACAACCCAACCAACATCAGCACCATTTACTTGACTAACCTCGATAGACCCACTAACATCAGTGACTGTGTTATGAACCATCAAACCAGAGAGTCATTCAAACAACCCATCTAAACTAGATAAAACCTTTAGCTAACCTTCTGTAGCATTTTGAGATACACAGACTGTAGGGAATAGGTACACACCATCTACTTTTCTATTTCTTTAGTCATTTATCATTTCTTCCTTTACAATACTTTTATCTTTAAATAGTGGACTGACATCCCTTAAGGAGCTTCATGCTTTTGGGACCAAGCACGTAGCTTGGCAGTCCACCATATCCTCTTCTAACATCTTTCTTGTTTAAGTTTCATTCTTACTGTAGGTGTTTCCTCCACAGCCAAAGAGGAGCTTTCACAAGGCTTGGATATGGTGCGCACTAAATCTAGGTAACATCAAACCCATAACCTCTTAATCTTAGTTTCTTTCTCATTTGAATGTAATTAGTGAAAATCTAGAGAAACACTATGAAAGAAAGATAATGATGAGACACATGAAAAAACTAAAGTAAAGAAGAGTAGTAATGAATAATATTAGCATCATGGGCCTAGACAAGGCCACCTAAAATAGGATCATCTAAAAAATAGCCATCATCATAATCTAGAGTATGAAGATCAATAACACAAGTCTGGATGACTTTTTCATTAGAGGAATCTTGGTGAATAGAGTGCCTAGTCTTGGTTAAGACTACATGAATGTCATCGCAAGGAAGCTTGCAATAATTAAAGTGCAAGGAAGTAGGGAGATATGAGATGAGATGAGGTAAGAGATCAAAAGTTTTGATCTTTAAGTTAATCTCATCAGGCTCATCATCATCAAAGTCTAAAAGTTTGGGAGGAATGTTACCAATGAGCTTAGGATGCCCATTGTAACCTCTGGTTGAGTTGATAGGAAATTTGAACATTAAAACTAATAGAGTGGAACACTAGGTAAAGGTTTAAGAGCAAGAATATTGAAGACACCATTATCTTGGAATTTTTTGAAATTCTAAGGGTTAGTGTCTCCTTGAATCTTATAAATGGCTCCATTATGAGGGAATTTTATGCATTGGTAAGTGGTAGATGCCATAGCTCACATATGATGAGTCCATGGTCTACCAAGCAATATGTTATATGAAAGTGTAAAGTTGAAGATCATCACATTCACATAGAAAATGATAGGTGGGATAGTAATGGGAAGACACACACACCCTAAGGGAGGCATTTTCCTTCTATCGTATCCTTGGCATGGGCTATGTGTAGACCTGAGATTACATTCAGAATATCAAGAGTCTTAATGAAATTAAGGGAAGAGACATAGATGCTATAAACCTTATTAATCATGGCTCACTCAACTTAGCTATCACCTATTTATATGTTAATAAATAATGGAGGATCATCTACGCAAAACATAATCTCATCCAGAATCATAGATGTGATAAGAAATCATAAAGAAAAAGAAGTGTCTATAGTTTCATCAATGTTAATGGGCATCTCATCACATTGTTGTAAGATACTATCCTTAGATATAGATAAAGTAGCCTCCCATATTTCTAGAGGAGGGTGAGGGATATTCATCTCGAATAAGTGTTGCATAAGGCATTTTTTACGATGTGGAGATGTCCTCATGAGTTCAAGTAAAGGGATTTAGGATGAAAGATTAGTAAGTTCCACAATGGGATCCCACTCATCATAATCCATAACAATATTGTTATCTATAAGTGTGTAATGATTAATAAGGTCTTCAAAAGGTGGATTTGAATATCATTTAAACTTATGTTGATAAGAATGAGAATGTTGAGGTGAAGGTTATAAATTTCTTGTTGATGAAAAAATAGTTGGTTTAGATTGATCTTGAAATTTGGAAGAAGAAGTGTTAGTAGAAATTGGATTTTCGTTAGTACTAGAAGATGGTGGGAGAGAAATAGAAATATTATGAGATGTTTCATCCAAGGGAGAATCATAAATTGGATTGTCAAAATAAATAACATCTTCTTCCCCCAACTCATTTAAATGAGTTAAAGAAGAATCTTGGATAACATGATATGTCTTGTGAGGAGTGTAGATAGGTTGTGAATCAATGAAAGCCACCACTCTTCACATATTTTTCATGATAACCACATTCTCTTTGAAATTTGGTTCAACAAGACTTTCTATGTTATTGGTGGAAGAAGTGGGCTTGTCTTGAATTTCTTGGATTGGTTGATGATTAGGAAATGGGTCTTTATAAATAGATAAATGAGTGTTTTATTGATTTAAAGCTTGAGTTATTTCATGTTATTTATAGTATTTGAAAGCAATCTCATAATATTATTGACATTTATGGATAATAGAATCATGATCAAAATTTGGGACAATAAGAAAGTCCATGGATAAATTATAGAGTTGCCTACAAGTCTTGTGAGAATGACCCTAGCTATCATTAAACCAACAAAACTTATTAGTATCTTACCATGATTTCATAGGTCAAGTAGGGTCAAGATCTCAAGGGAGAGGCATGGGTATATTTTTAAGCAATTCAACTGAGGATAAAGGTTTATGAACATTAATTTTATTTATTGAGAAATGCGGATTAGTCAATTGTTGAGAAGGAGCTAGTTTTGAAGAAGGGGTAGGAATGACAGCTTGAATATTATCAATGGTGTCATACAAATTGGTAACACCATCATTGGTAATATTATGGTTTTTATTATTTAATAATAGGTGAGGGCCCATAAAAATTTGGGATGGCTCAAATTGATGCATGAGTAAATATTGTCTTTTGGATTGATCAATAGATTCCTCCGATGTAGGTGGAGAAAGGGTACATACTCAATATTACAATTTAAGAAATAAAGCATTTGTAAAGAGATGAAAGAGATTGTCATCTACCATGTTATGTTCACATTTATTTTACAAAGTTTTCCATCGCTTAACAAAGGCTTAGGTAGTTTCATTTTCATTGTATTTGTAATTAATGAAATGGGCCAACGTGTTCTATGAAAGATCACTAGTTTGAAATTATTAAACTAAAGCATTTACTAAGTCCTCTAAAATAGTGATAGATTATGTTATAAGTTTATTGTACCAGTCCAAGGCATCACCTATTAGGGTTTTGGCTAAGATTTTGGTAGTAAAAATGGTATTTAATTTGACCCAATCCTTGTAAATATTTCCAAATGTCTTAAGGTGAAGGGTAGGATTGATTAATCCATTGTGAGAAATTTTAGGTGTTATGCCTCCAATATCAATTTATAAATTTGGGTGCTAAGAGGTTCATTTTGTAAATTCTTGATGACTTTATTGACTAATGGAGGTTGAGGAATGAGATTACCTTGAGAATATTGAAGAGGAGGAAAAACACTTTGGTTATGTGTGCCCCAAGCCATTGGTTGAGGATTGGATTAAAGATTAAGGAGGTGGTTTTGCATTCTCATCATTTAACTCATATTATGAGCTTAGAATATGTTCATTTGATTAAGAGTTTTCAAAAATATTTGATGAGTTTGATTAGTGTTATTATAATAAGTAGTATTGGTGTTTGTGTTAGTGTTAGTGGCTTGGGTACCACTATTAACCTTAAGATGAGCTTGAGAAGAGATATGAGAATTTGAGGCACTAGTGGTAACATTTTATTATGAAGTAAAATATGGACTAGTAAATGGTTGAGAGGAAGGAGCATGAGTGCCTTGGGTAGCAAATGATGAACTAGTAGAAGGATTAAGGATAGTGGATCTTATGAGAGGCCCAACAAATGTAGAAACTACCATGTTAGTTGAGATATTATGCATGGAGGTAGAAGAAGTTAAATAAGAAGATGTCATAGCATAAGAAGGAGTCAAGATTGAAGGAAGGGGTTGAGAAGCAATGAAATTAGTACCCCAAAATCTAGTTGAGAAAGTGGGAGTATGAGAATGAGGTTCTTCAACTTCATGGTTAATCATGAGGTTATAGATGGTGGAAGGATCCTTCTCTCTATGTTGAGAGAATTTCATGATAAATAAAAACATTTTAGGAGTATACTCTAACTCAAGATAATAATCTAAGAGAAGAGGAGGGTTTTTTTACAAATAAATATGAGGAGGGGTCCCATAGTCCATCATGCAGGTTGCAATATGAACATTACTAGCATTTATGAAAGGAGCCCTACTTTATCTTTGGGAAACCCTATTGAGATTGGTGAATTCCATCATGACTATTGGCTAAAATTTAGTGTTATAAATAAATATAAATTATATGATGAAAAGAAAAGAGACAAGGTGATAAATCAAAGAATTAGAAAGTGATTGACAATAGTACTAGGTTGAACTAGTCGACCTAGTCCAAAATAAGGACTGTAAAACTATACTGGGTCCACAAGATCAACCTAGTTTAGTGAACAATGACTAGAATAAAGAGGTAAAGGTGCTATAAATAGAACTAAGTTGAACAAGTTGACCTATCACAGTGTATAGGGGTTAAAAATAAACTAGGTCAATAGGGTTGACCTAGCATAGTAAACAGAGATGAAAAGAAAGCTGATAACAAGCTATAAATTGAAACAAGATAATTACAAGTAATGTAAGGAAGTAGTAATTACTAAAATGGAAACAAAAATTCAATTTAATTGATTCTGGCTCATCCAATTGACTCACATAAATAAAAATCTTGCACTAAAAAATGGTTAATGTAAGATTTTGCACACACAATTGAATTAAAGAACAAGCAAACAACCTAAAAGTAAAGATAGCTAATTGGTCAAACTAGAATGTTGATTAGATTATTAAGAATGATTTTAAATGTAAAGGGATATTGGGTATAATCATGGTAATATATATCATTCTAAGGATAGTTTTAGGTAAGTTTAGGATGAAAGTGACTGTAGTGGTAATGATACGAGCTTGGTATTGGGGCCTACTGCCCGCCCCCCCCGCCCCCCCCCCCCCCCCCCCCCGCAACTTCATAGACTAAAACAATAAGGGTAATGGTTGATTAGCCAAAATATACCATTAAACACATTTTATACTTGGCCAAAGCATAAAGTCAACTTCCTCCTTGGTGATGAAATCTAAGTAGGTTGGCCTAGGTTGTCAAATGTTTAAATGATTGTTGATGTTTATGTTGTTTGGTCATGTGTGAAAAAGAACATAAATAGAGAAACTAAATGATTAATTAAAAATACCCTAATTAGACTATGTTAGTTATTCTAAACATGCAAACAATTAAAAATAAATATCCGATTATCATATATGGTTTATTCTAACTTTGAAACAAGGTATAGTTGAGAAAATATATGGATAATCATAAAGAATAGGGTTGACAAGGTTACACCTATACTATAGAAGAAAAGTTTTTAAATGAACAAGGTCAGTCATGTTGATTTAGTTATTTCAAAAAACACAAAACACAAAATTAGGTCCATAAGGTCGACTTCGTTGACTATGTGGAGGTAGTTTTAAAGACTATAAATTGTGAAAGTAAAGTACAAAAAAAGAAATAGAGAAATAGAAACTGACCTAAATGGTTTAGAGATGAAAAGGAGAAGACTAGTGATTAAGAACCTTAGAGAAAACTATAAAAAAACCTACAAATTGGGTCAAACTGGTCAACCAAGTAATACAAGAACCTATTGAAAAAGTGATAAAAATGCACTAGGTTGACCTAGTAGGCTAGAATGGAAGTATGGAAACCAAAAAAAACTTATACTCGATCAAGCTAGTTGATCTAGTTATCTGAACAAAGTTATACAAGTTTTTAAATCTATGCTAGGTTGAGTTGGTTGAGCTAGTTATCTATTCCTATAAACATGTGCACATAGATAAATAAATTGGGTTGAAAAGGTCGATCCAACATAGTAAAGATATGATAAAAATAATGATGAATAGAAATGAAATAAGTGAAAGAAATATTGCAAGGGTTTGATTCACATCAGGTTCACTAGAATTTATGAAATCAAAAATGCATCATGTCCATAAATCAATCCTAGATCAGATGGGATAGAGCACAGTTACACTTTTGATTAGGGGGCATACAATTGTTAAGTAGGAGCATGACCAATGTGAGGATCCACTAAACCTGATTAAGGGATCACTTATCACAACACACCATGTGAGATAGGGTTATAAATCCTATATTCTAACATAATCACTTAACAACCCTAAAAGAGTTCTATGATTTAATATTTCACTAATCTAATAACATAAAAATTAAATCTAATCTAACATGCATGAAAGCTTGTGGCATAAAGTAGGGGTTAGAAACAAAAAAAATAAACAAATAAACTAAGAATGTATATAATACATATACTCACATCAATGTATACATAATCCTAACACATGGAAGAGAAGAATACAAATGCTCTATCTATCTACTCTTACAAAGGAGGAATAAATTTAGGAATACTTACCTTTGAAGATGAACTCGTTGAGCCTCAAACTCCCACTTGGAAAAGGTGATTCATAATATATTTTAATGGTACATAAGGATAAATAATATAAATCATATCTATGCTACATAACCTATATAATCATCCAAAATACTTATCCATAATATGAGATCAAAACTCCAAAGAAAGTATTAAACCCTAAACCTTTATTCCCCAAGTAGAATGGTCAATAGGTATATGTTCATTCACACTTCTTCAATTAATTATTTGATATTTTAAAATGGTAAGGAATAACCTTGTATATATAGTAGTATCTTACCCTAAAATATTTTGGGAACATTGGCTATTCTAGGTTGACCCAGTTGATCTATCATGTTTTTCGGGCTAACTCTCAAGGTTTGTGCTAGGTCAACTGAGAGGCCAACAAACCAAAAGAGAGGAAAAAGTCCCAAAACTATACTTGGTTAACCTGGTCAACCTAGCATAACTGATAGGTCAAAAGGGTTCTAAGGCAATAAATCAAGGATAAAATATAAAAAGTGATAGGAATAGGTATAACTAAGAAGAATAAGATTGGGGTTCGATTGTTTTAGAAGGATAGAGTGTGGATGGAAAGTGTAAAAAAGAATAAAAATCATATGAATCACCGATGGTCTACCCACCCCTTTCCCAGTGCACCCCTTAAGGAATGTACTCAAAGAGATTGAGACTTGATAGGTTCCTACAAGATACAATGTGTCAGTAATCAATAAAAGTTAAAAATATTGCATGTATATATTATATACTAATTTTGAGTAACAAGTAAAGGGTATATTATTTTGAATTATAATTTATAATAATATTTAAATATAATTAAAACCTTAAAATACTAAAATTTTGTCATATACAGGTTACACATAATAGGATAGAGTGAGCTTATGTTAGTTTGCCATTATTGAAATCTTGAAATTCACATATCTTATAATGAAAGGAGTATTTTTTATCTCATAGCATGTATTTAATATGTAAGACTCTTTTGAGATTTTAATATAAGTTATTATAAGGAATAAAATAAATTTTGGGTCATATAAACCTTTTTACATGCACATACTCTATTTTAAACTCAAATTTCTATTTACAGTGATGTGTTTGATGAGTAATTTTGTACATGGGTATTGAATCAGCTATTGGAAATGTTGGATAAGGGAGATAATAATGTTATTTATGTATTTTTAAGAATAAAATGTCCTTCATATCTATAATTAATCCATAAGAATCTCCCAGCTTTTGTATGTGTAGTAAAACCCTAGTTTTCAGGTTGTGATAGCAAAAAGGTAAATTAATTTATGATCTAACCCTTGAAAATTTGTCAAAGTTTATGTCTAGTTATTAAATTGAGTTTATATGATAATAAAAGTTGTTTAAAACTTGGAGACAATTTATAATTTCATATATGATAGACTGATTTTCCTAAAAGTCTTGATTTCTTTGTATTTAAACAACAAAAAGGAGTTTTTGATCAAAATATTTGAATTTGATTCTTGGAGAGTGAAATAAATGTTGGAATACCTTAGAATATATATCAAAAAACTCTTATAATATTCTGATACATTTATAAAATTATACTTTAATTTTTGACATATTTGAGTTCCATTAGGTTTGTAGGGCTAAAATAGAGGTATTATTTTACTTTGTAAATTGTCTTTCAAAGCCAATACTTAGATTGGTTTTATAATTATTAAGGATATTATATGTGATGTATGAATAATTATTCAAACCTTATACTATTTTTTAACATTAACTTCATGCCTCTTAATACTAAACACACATTAGTGTATGATTGCCTTTAGAAAGCCTATTTTAATCAAAGACTGAATTTATTCAAAAAAAGTGTGTCAATTGAGTTTGAGTAGATATTAAATAAGTTTATCATATGTTGTATTAAATAAAAATATTTTTCACATTCCAAAATATCTAGGGTTAAACTAATAAAGTAAATAATTATTTTGACAAATGGTAGCAAGGACCAAATAAAAAGGAGGTTTAAGAAGATAAATAACTAATACAATGTTACTTGAAGAGATCAGAAGATTAAAAAATAGAATGGAGGAAATGAAAATAGATCAGATAAGAAGAGTGTACAGTGGATAAATTAGTGATAGAGAATATGAGGCACCTGAGATAGAATAAATTAAAGAGGAGTCTCTATAAGAGAGACTAGTCAAGGTAGTTATTTAGTTAAGTTGTAAACCCAAAGTTGAGGTACCTACCTATGAGTATAGTCTTAATATTTATTACTTGATTGATTAGATCAATGCCATTGATATTTATTTTGAGTATTAAAATCTATATGAAGACAAACAAGTTATTTTTTCTATGATAATGATAAAAGGACATGCCTCCCTATGGTGGGATAGAAGAGAAGAACAAAAGAGGAAAGGGAAAGCTAAGATAAAGGGTTGGGACATAATGGTCTCTAAAATCAAAGGTAAGTTCATACCTCAGGACTATTAACCTATTTTATTTATAAAATTGTAGAATCTCAAGAAAAATGATATGTCATTTAAGGAATATACTAAAGACTTATATAGGTTGACCATTAGAGGAGGACATGTTAAGGAGGATATAAAGAAGGTGGTTAGATATGTAAATGTTTTTAAGTTTTCCATACAAGATGAGATCATTCTTCTAATTCCTAAATAAACTAAAGAGGCATACCAGTATGCCTTAAAGGTAGAAGAAAAGCTTGCAAGAAATCAACCTTCACATGTTAGATGAAGGAACAAACCCTATTGGGGTAAATGATAGCAAGAAGGAAGGAACTATACTCAAGGTCATCAAGGAGAAACCAATAATTTTCAAAGATCATAACCATCTTAAATAGGTAGGTCTCATTTTAAATGAAGATATTTTTATAGAGGTAAAAGTGAAGAATTTGGTGGTAGATGTTTCAAGTGTGGTAAATATGAACATAGATCATATGAATGTCCTGAATATCCATATACCAATCAAGGGAATTCTATTATCACTCAAGTATAGGAAGAATAAAGTGTAAGTACTCATATCCAAGAGGATGATCTAGAAGGAGAGTCACTATTGATGAATAGAATACTGTTGAAACCAGCTAAAGAGATTAAGGAGCAAGCTCAAAGGAAAAAACTTTTTAAAACTATATGCAAGGTGAAGGGAAAATTTTATCAAGTAATCAATTATAGTGGTAACACTGATAACTTGGTGTCCATGAAAATGGTAAGAAAGTTGTAATTGAACAAGGTAATCCATCCTATTCCATATAAAAAAATTTGGCTTCAAAAGGGCCATTAGATTCTAGTCAATGAACAACATAATGTAGAATTTTAGATTGGAGTTATAAAGTCAATATCACATGTGATACAATTCCAATGGATGTTTGTCATATCCTCTTAGGAAGACCATGGAAATATGATAGACAAGTTATCCATGATGGTAAGTTCAACATCTATACATTTGTGAAAGATGGTAAGAAACATGTTCCTACATCCATCAAAGATAATAATATAGCTATAAAAGAGGACACAAGGTCAGTGGGAAAGTTTTTATACATCAAATTAAAAAAAAGAGGTGAGATATGATATTTTTGGTAAGCCTAAGATGGTTTTTAATTACATCAAGGTTGATGAATTTCCTTTAGAGATTCAAGGTTTGTTAAGTGAATTTATGGATATTGTAGTATATGATCTGCTAAATGAGTTACCTCCTAAGAGGAGTATAATTCATAATATAGGTATGATTCTTGGTGTTAATTTAGTTTAAAAAGTTGCATACAGAATGAATCGTAAGGATAATTATTAAATTAAGAAGTAAGTGTAAGAATTATTGGATAAAAGGTTAGTAAGAGAAAGTTGAAGTCCATGTGTAGTTCCTCCAGTGCTAGAACCAAAGAAATATGGTGGTTAGAATATGTGTATAGATTCAAGATCCATCAATAAGATCACAATAAGGTATATATTCCATTTGGCTTAACCAATGATCCTAACACTTTCATGAGGTTGATGAATGAGGTGCTTAAGTCATTCACTCATAATTTTTTTATTTTGTATTTTGATGATATTATATTTTTTAGTATATCTAAAAAAGAGCATCTGAATCATTTGAGGATGGTTCTAATAAGTTTCAAGAAGAAAGCTTATTGATTAACCTCTAGAAATGTAATTTATTAAAAACTAAAATAATCTATTTGGGCTTTATGATCTCATAAGGAGGACTAAATACGGATAAGGATAAGGTAAAATAAATATAAGAATGTCTTAAACTAGGATATCATTTGAGGTAAGTATTTTTCATGTGCTTGTTATTTTATATAGAAAAATCACAAGTAATTTTAGTATTGTTTGTGAACCTATGGTAGAAACTATTAAGGGTACCAATCAACCATTCAAGTGGAATGATGAAGCTAAAAAAAATTTTCAAACTTTGAAAAGGAAAATAATAGATCAACCCATATTATCCTTACCTAATTTCATTAAGTTGTTTCAAGTTGAATGTGTTGCAAGAGGGATAGTTATTATAGCAGTTCTATGCCTAAAAGGTAAGCGAGTTGTGTATTTAAATGAGAATCTTAGTGCAGCTAAAATTAATTATTCATCATATGATAAAGAGTTATATGCTATTATGCAAACATTAAATAAATAGAGGCATTATTTGATGCCTAAGGAGTATATTCTATTTACTGATAATAATGCTTTACAATTCATAACTACTCAACACAAGTTATATAAAAGACATGTAAAGTGGGTATAATTTTTTACTTTTAAGGTTAAGAATAAAAATTGACAAACTAATAAGGTTTATACTACCTTGAGTAGAAGAAGTCTATTTTTATAGGAAACACAAGTGAAGGTTATAGGGTTGGATGATCTCAAGAACTTATACAAGGAATATTTAGATTTAAAATAATCTGATGAGGTATGTAAAGAGCCTAATAGTAAAAATATAAGTCATTTGATGGATTACATGATCCAATAATTTATATTATTCAAAGGTAAATAATTATGTATTCCAAAAGGATCTATGAGAGAGAATATCATCAAGGAAAATCATAATGGGAGTCTTTCAATTCATTTTGGACAAGACAAGACACTAGATCAAGTGAGTACATTATATTATTGGACAAATATGAAAAATTATGTGAATACTTATGTTTAAATTTTTAGGATTTATCAGTATGCTAAGGGATAAAGTCAAAATATAGGCCTATATCAGCCCCTACCAATTTTTCATAGGCCATGGGATTCAATAATCATGTATTTTATTCTTTTCCTATCTAGGAAAAAAAAGGTAATGATTCCATTCTTATGTAGTAGATATATTCTATAAAATGGCTCATTTCATAATTTTTTATAAGGTGAGTTATGTAACTCATATAGTTGATCTGTTATTTAAAGAGATAGTGAGTCTGCATGGATTACCTAATAGTATTATTTTAGATAGGGGTACTAAATTTGTGGGTTATTTTTAGATAACTCTTTATAGGAAGCTTGAAACTAAATTGAATTTAAGATTTTCCTATCACCCTAAAACTTATGGACAAACTGAAAGGGGAAATAGAAGCCTTGGGAACATCCTAAGAAGTTTGGTTATTGAACACCCCAAGAAATGGGATCAAGTACTTGCATAGGCAATGTTTTCTTATAATGACTCACCAAATAGGAGTACATGTAAAAGTATTTTTCAAAACATTTAGGGTATGCATCCTAGGTGCATTTATGAGATTAGAAATTTAGGCCATTAAGAAAAGAGTGTAGAAGAGGAGGAATTTTTAGTAGCCATGCAAGAGTTACAAGAATAGGTGAAATAAATAATTGAATAAAGTACATGTAACTATAATAAAAGATAATATTTGAAGATAAGATAGATTTGATTAGAATTTGGAGATCTTGTTTTAGCTTATTTTAGAAAATAAATATTTCTAAGGGGGGAGTACAACAAACTGAAACTAAAAATGATAGGGCCATGCAAGGTCCTTGGAACGTTTTAATCCAATGCATATGAGATATAAATTCATAAAAATAATGGTATTTCTCCTATATTTAATGTTTTTGATCTTTATCCATATAGGAAATGAGAAAATATTAAATAATTGGTTATTGATGTAATTGATCAAACCATTCCTTAGGAGCAACAACTGCCAGGGAAACCTCTAGATAAAATAGAAAGTATTATGGACAAGAAAGTGGCCAAAATAATAAGAATAAAAGACTATTTCTAGTACTTAATAAAATAGAAGGATAATTCAATTAAATATTCAACTTGTATGTCTATTGTACAAGTCAAAAAGTATGGTACTGATGCAAAACAACTCACCAATCATTTATATGATTGAATCTTTATTTCTTGGTGGATTGATGTAGGAGCATCATATGTATAAACAAGTTTGAGAGTCTTAGTATGTGTCTTGGATTCTTAGGAGAGTCACTCTAGTCTTATTTATTTTATTTGGAGTGCTTAGGTAGTGTTGAATTAACCTAGGGAATTCATTTGGTGGTTTCCTACCAAATTCCCAATTTCAAATTTCAAATATTTATATTGTAAAACCAAGAAAATTGACATGTTTTTAGAATTATGCATAAGTATTAATTGTTATATAAGGTCATTTTATGTAGTTTTAAGTTAGTCTTAAGTCTGGGGGTGTCTATTATCTATAAATAACCATATATTCTTGAATAAGTTTATTTGTTATGTGTTTTCTAATCATAGACAGGTCAATGGAGCATATTAGGGAATAAAATATAAATATGCCAGTTTAGAGTAACAAATCAAGGGTGGATGAGTTAAAATCAACCTATTTAGGAGGATTTTAAGAGAATTCAGAGCTTAAAAGACTAAAATTTGGTCATATACAAGTTACACATATAGGACAGAGTGAGCTTATGATAATATGTCATTGTTGAAGTCTTGTAATTTGCATATTTTATAGTTAAAGAAGGAATATTTTTGAGCTCAGAACATGTTTTTAATTTATAAAAATATTTTGATATTATAATAAAATTATAATAAGTAATAAAAGGCATTTTGGGTCATACATACCTCTTTACACACATAAAGACTCTATTTTAAACTCAAATTCATGTTTAAGTGGCTTGCTTAATGAGTAATGTTGTGCATGGTCTTGAATGAGATATTAGAAAGGTTGGAAAAGGGAGATGTTGAGGTTAACACACCCCCTATTTTTGAAAATTGGGGACACATGTGGTAAATTATACAATTAATACCTTAGTACTAGAAATTCACTTAATTAAAATGTTTTTGGTATGTTTTGCATATGTTTTAGCATTTGAAGATCATCCACCCCTTGGTATAGTTGGTATTCTTTGTTCGTGATTTTGCTTTAGATTTTCCTAATGTTTCTAATAGTGGATCTCAATGTTTTAGATCATAGGTTAATGGAGCTCTCCTTAATGATATCATGCTTGGGTTTCATAATTCTATCTCAATTTGATCTTTTATTAGCCTTTGGTATATTAAAAGTCAAGTTGAATCCATGTCCAATATTTTTGAAACCCTCACTCAGAAACCTTAGCACAAGTTTCTTTTAGACCTAAATTTAAAGTTTGCAAGAATAATTTTAGTAGGAACATTTTAAATATTCCATGGATTTAAGCCTAATATTTACATTAAGGCTTGGTCATGTTTTTCAACATGACCCAGCCTTTATATAAAAGTTATGAATTTGGTCCCTTTCACTCCCTAACATCCTTTTTCCCCTTTCATTTTAATGTGGTCCAAAATTAATGTCTACAAGGTCCTTTTTATTAAATTCTTAACTCTGTTTAACTTTATTTTCACAAAGCTTAGGCTAAAATCTTAGTCCTAAGGCCCCATTTATATTTATTAACTTGAACAAGACCTTAGTCCTAAGACTTTATCCTAAGTCTTATTTTCCCTTATCCCTTACTTACATCACACACTTCTATGTAGCATCCATGACCCATTGTATTTAGGTAGAAACAATATGACAACATGAGATGAACCCGATGAGTCTAAAGATTTATCCTATATGAATGAATTAGAGCCAAAAAATTAGATCATGATTAATGGTTCATGCTTGCTTGAAGGGAGAAAATCAAATGATGTATAATAATTCAAAATTTCTAAAGGCTTACTATGTTATGTGGGATTTAAATTTGACATTCTTACATTTGTCATTTGGCATCTGTGAGGTCATCATTGACATCATCAAGACCATCAAATTTAAACCCTTGTGATATATTATTTGAGATTAATTTTTACATTCATGAAAATGTGATTGACATCCATGAGACCATCATTGACATTCATGAGACCATCAAAATCTGAACTCATGGACCAATCCCAATTAGATAAATAAGCATGTTATTTCTTTAATCACACTTGAAAGTTCTATGATTCAATGATAAGAATAGTTTAGGATTAATTTCAAACCATGTTTCAACTTAAAATTCAATTATACATAGGGGATAATTATAAACACCATAGTCTTAGCTTGAATATTATCATAAGGTTGAATAGTGTTTTTTAACATTAGACCAAACCTTAGTTTAAAACCTCATGCTTAGTTTATATTCCCCCCAATGATCTTGTGAAAGGTTTTATGAGTGTATTGGCAATGCTTGACAACATGTGAGACCCTGTGGTAATAATCCTAAATTAAAGTATTTATCTCAAGGTTTTCCTCATATTTATCAATATAATAGAAATATTAGGTCAAAAAACTTAAGTTAGGTCCTCTTTCTATATGGGTCCCCTTTTTATATGATTTAAACATAGCCTAAATAATTTTCCATAATTTTTATTTCATATTTATTAACATGAAACAAAACCTTAGATGAAAGTATTTAACCTAAGTTCTTTGCTTGTTCCAAGACTAACATAAAGTTTGTGCATCTTTATAAGATCAATGGCATGCAAAAAATCAAACTAGCATGATTAGAAAAATGAGACCACTATGGATTATTCAATAGGATCTTGAAGGCCCATGGGACTGCCATATGGCACATGCATGTTCACCATGAGATTGACAAGGGTGTAGAGCTTAGAAGGCCTATATTATTTCCAAGTGGTGTAACATCAAGACCTAATATAAAATATGGTTAAAAGCATGTGAATGATAGGATTGGGATTGGTGATCTACATTTATATGTATAGATTGATCTAATGATGTGAGATCAAAGACAAATTTCAAAATAAAACACTCAAGTTTCAAAATATTTATGAACCAAATTATCACAAAAATGCCAATTGGATGCCACATAACTACCACATCGACTCCACCTAAGCAAAAGCAGACAAACCCAAGATTTTGTGGGATTGAAAAGGAAAAGGTATAAATGAACAAATATTAATCGAATATCAACACCAAACTCACCTAAGTGATAATAGATTCTTCCATTAAAGCTCAAAAATACCTAAAAAAATCCATAGCATCTACAAGAGCCCTAATTGGATCCCAATTTAATCACAATTGAGATAAAAAGAATTCAATTACCATCTAGACAAGTGAAAATTAGCCTTGAAGTTTATTATGGATCACTAAGTAGATTTTAGACTCACAACCATGGTAACATGAAAGAAACATAACAAAGAAGATATAGGATTGTACTTGACTTTAGATATGGATGTAAGAATCTTCAAGGACACTATATTAGATGCAATAACATTGAATTTTGGGGATAATAACTAGTCCAAGATCTTATGGGCCATTTAAGAGTTGTGGGAAATCACCAAGGAGGATGAAAAGATTTCCATAGTCTGCCATAGGTATTATGACATAGTCTCTATCTAGATGGACGATCTCCATCATATGGTATTAAAACCTAAGGTACTTCATTGTATCAATATTATTTATCCTATTTTTAAGGATTGTATACTTGATCAAGATATTATCATTCATGAACATAATTTTAAGAATTTTGATTTTATTTCCTATACGGCCTTTGAGAGTTACTACAAAACCCCCATTCCTTAGGTCGACTTGCCCATAATTAAGAAATGGTCCATCCAAAATGACCTAAAAATTTCCCTAGTCCCATGGTTATATCTGGTAACCCAAGTATTTTTTGACCTCATTAGGAGAATCCCTATCACCTAATTTAGGGTAGGGATTAGAATGATCATTACTTTGAAAAATAGACTATATAGGTCCCCTTCCACCACTTATGTCAAGAAAATATGGGTCCTTTATGTATATTTCATGGTCAAAAAGAGACTTACCCCTCTTATTGGAGAATTAATTAGTGTTTTCCTAAAATATTTTTTTTTACTATAAAGAGGAGGATTAGAAATCACTTATTTATGATGTATTACCTTTTGGATGCCTTTGGCCACCAAAACCATCACTAACATAAAAAATTAGTCACCAAAGGGAAACCAAATAGTCTCCCATTATTATTCTAAACTGCACATATTCAAGTATAGGGACCACATATAATTCATTTGTGACTATGTGTATCTAGCCTTATCTAAGTATATTATGGGGCTACCCATAATGAGGGTAAGTCCATTAATCAAAAAGTATGTGAAAATTATTAAGTATCTTTGGATATATCTTGATTAAACTATGATTACAATATAAGGAACCCTATGTTAGCCTCTCAAGTTGTAAATCTATGTTCCCACCAAGTTGGCCAAGTAAGAGATTGCATTCTAATTATTCCATAGAATTGATAGTGTATGCAAACAAAATAGGAAGGGTATATTCCATCCTTTTCCTTTATCTATAAGTAGAATAATGTTACATAATTGGGATAGTGTAGACACCATCTCTAGGCATAGGGACTCATTTGCCTTACAACTTAGTGAGTAAAGGCATTGAGACCCCTGAGACAATGTTATGAATCATTTAAAGGATAATAAAATTAACATGAAGTATGAACATTAGCTTGGTGTCCATGACACATGTATATCCAACAATATTAATTTTTAGAGGTCTTAAAAATTTGAAAAATCATAATATCAAGCTCGAGGCTAGATTGAAAAGAGATGAGAAGCTAGCTGGTGAAATTTGGTAGATGAATGCTCTATAGTACCATTTTATACCAAGACCATCTACTAGGCTTCCTCCAAAACAACTAGAGGCACCAATTGCATAAAGGCCAAAAATACCAATTACCCAAGGTGTAGGAAAAGATAAGCTTTAAAGAAGACTTGGTGAGGGAAAAACCTATTCTTCCTATCTTGAGAAGTCAAAGTCTCTGATTGAACACATTGACATGATTATATTACATCCTAGGGAGATAATTTAATATGCCTTAGAGACATTGGCTAGTTCCTATGGGGCTAATGAATAAGAAGTTAAAAAAGCAGAGACTCAACCCAAATTTGAGGAAATAGAAATAGGAAGAGAAAAGGGGAAGGAGATAACTTTGGACTTAGTTCCAGTTATTCCCCCTCAAAAGAGAAAATCTGAATTAGCATTGGTTCCTGTAGGAACTAAGAAGCCTAAAATAACCCTCAGTCACCCTTTGAGTGAATTTAACTATTTAGTGATGAGAATCTAATTCATGGTCCAACTATTCTTGAATGTTTCATATATGGAAAGATAAATAAAATCCTAACATTGCAACATCAATGGGCCATCACAAATTCTATCAACATCACAGTTCATGAGGAGCTTAAGCCCCAAATAGTAGCTCTACAAAAGAAAGAACATAAAAGTTGAATGGTTGCTTATAGATCTTTAGGTATCACCTAATTAGAAGCCATAGATCCAAAAATAATGACACATTCATTAGTTAATGTCTAATTTGACCCAAACATAGATGGATTAAAAAGAATTACATCAAAGAAAGCTATGGTGGTTAGAGAGGATTTCAATTTTCAAAAGGTGGATCCATTTATTGGTCTGACTTCAGTTGGAGGCCAAAGACTAGGGGAGGACCCCATCCATGAAGAGGATATACTTGGGTTGGTTAAAGCTTAAAGTGATTAAATTCAAACTAGAATTAGGGGGATGTAACAACAAATAAAGAACCTCTAAAATTAAAATGAAGATTTGGAGAAGTAAGCAGATTTATTAGTTCCTGACTCCACTATTGAAATGTTTGAGAAATCATTCTATGACATGTTTGAATCTCTAAGGTCAAAAAATTTAAGGTAAAGTACACTATATCTATAGAATAAAATAGGCAAGGCTTTAATCACCGAATGGCAAGGTTTGATGGACAAAATCAAGGATTTTATTGGTATCTTGATAGGGGATAAAATCCATAGCTTGAAGACTATCAACATATCTCACCTCAACACCATCCTGGGCTTGATTTTGGATAAAATCAATATCCTGAGTACATGGTCCAAATACTTTGAGAGGCTCACCAAAGATGACAAAAAACTACTAGATAAAATTGAAAAACTCTTGGGTATCATGATTACAAAGCCTTCAAATATCACCTCCATGAGCATCATGGTAGATGATGAATTCAATCATAGAGTCACCTTAGTCATGTAGAAGGTGAGAAATAAGAGACAAGGAAAGTTTGGAGGTGAAAAAAATAGGATCATGGCTATGATTCTGAATGTAGATAAGAAGATAGCCAAGGCAAAGAGCATAAAAGAAGCTTTGGAAAGAAATGATAGAGACCTAGATGATTTGGTAGATTAAGAAGATGAGCTCCTCATTGAGCCAACTATAAACTTAAATTTAGTTAATGAGTAACATCAAAAGGTAATGAAGTTACTTCAATAGAGATAGTGGTCTTCATCAACACAATAAATCATTATAAATTTTGGAATTAGAATATTCTTTGTAAAGGCACATGCATTATATTAATGTTACCTAAAGGCCTATCTATTTTGTAAAGCTTACTGTATTTTAAGAAAATTTGTAGAAATGATAGTTGTCCTTAACATTTTGTACAATTGTAAGTTGAGGCAACTGACTGGCATGATTCCTTGAAGCCTATAAAATGAGCATTTCCATATGTAAATAGAGAGAGCTTTTGAACTGCAAAATTAATGTAAACTTTGAGGCAATTAATAAAAGCAAATAATTTTGAGAAGATTGTCTTATTTTATTTATGTGAATGGTTATTTATCTTCTCTCTCAATTAGATGTTCTAGATCTCATATTTGAATGGTTTTTAAGAATTATGGATGTGCATATTTTGTATAGGGTTGATAATTTGTGAAAATTCTAAATTAGTTGAATGCCCCTGGGTTTACTTCATTTTATTTTCTCTACATAAGCATGTGAACATGATATTACAGTAGTAAATCTTTAAAGTAGAGCTATTTCTTACTTATACTTCTTCATACTATCCTTAGATATTTTCCTGGTGTGTGGTAATATTTGAGTGTATGCTATTTCATGTTATGCATTGGTTAAATGTATGTTGAGTTAGAATTTAAACTTTATCATGTTGTTTAAGGTAAAGATTAGTAGCTTGTTTTCTTTCTACACTACCTTTCTCTTTTTGTCCTTTTTAACCAGATCATTGTAGCTTAAATTCATTGTAAATTTTCATATTAGAGTAGACTTAGATTATAATTGGATCATAACCCACTAATATTAGTATAGATTACTATATCTTGTGCAAATATTATTGAGGACCAAGGTGGATCCTAAGCACCAAGATTTATAAACATTTTGGAAAAGTTTGCTTACTCTATTGCTATTTCATCATAGGTGATTAGATCACTAGAACCCATAACTCATGCTCTAATTTTTTTAAATTCTAAAATAAGAAGTGTTCTCTAAATAGTAAGAGCACTTGTGATACACCTAGAATCATTAGCAGACAGAGCTCCAATAGTTCTAGAAGGAGGGCCACAAATCTTTGTGGAATTATAGGATCTTTGTTGGTTTTGGTGTATTTTGATGAAATATCATGATATTATTTGCACATTTGTGTTTATTTTAACATATTTGTGTAAATATAGGTGATCTTCATGGTTTCAGATGCATCTTTATGCTTTTTTTAGATAAAAATCAATGTTCTTTGAAAGTATACATGATTATGGTGAAAATGGCTTTTAAATTTGTCAATTCAATAGGTTTGAGGTTAGTAATAGCTATTTTGGTTAAATATTCATAGATACCTTGCAAACTTGAGATTATTTATGCATGGAACTATAAGGATCATTCAAATTTACATATTTGGACATATTTTTGAGCTAGTTTAGTTGAAGATCTTAGTCATTTGCTATTATTTATGTGAATCTCTACAAAATTCACTTAATGTGAAATTTTAACCTTGGTTCTTTGTAAATATTAAATTGACACATCATATTTAAAATATAATTCAAATTTCTCAATCTAGAATTACCTAGAATTAAAATGAGATGACATTCAAAAATAAGGGAACCTTTGCTTGAACTAGAGATCCACCAGAAAGCTAGGATAGGTGTAGACATTCAAAGTCTTTCCTAGATTCCCCATTCCAAGGTACTCTAGCATTCAACCTTCATCAAGGTATAGTGTGGTTAGGTTATTCTTCCATCAATGTACCAGATGTAGTACATGATCTCCCTCATAATACTAAGAAATATTTGCCAACATTTAGTCCAAATGGTGTTGTAATTGTAGAAGAACACATTAAATAATTCAAAGTTACATTAATAATGTTACCCATGAAGATGTAGCATGTATTTTGTTTCATTTTACATTCAGGGATTATACATATGAATGGTTTCTTAATTTACTTGACACTTAAATTACTAGTTGGAATGGTTTTTAAAATGTCTTTATTGACCAATTTGGGAAGGTTATTAGTCCTTATATCATATACAACAATTTACCACCATCAAAAGAGATGCTAGTGAGTCCATAAGGGAATTTAATGCCAAGTTTCAAAAGATACATAGCCAGACCATAGATCCTTATAAACTTGATTATGTTTTGTCTTTATAAATCTATAAGGATGTATTAAATCCTATGACTCCTATGTTCATGAAGAGATCTCTTCTACTCATAAAATCATTAGCCTAGGCCTCTTCTGAAGTAGTGATCATTAATGATCAAATGTAGCCTCAAGGATAGATGGCTTGATATATCCCAAATTTTAATCCACATATGCTCACCTTAAATATATTTCCTAACAATAATTAGAATAGGTCAGACTTGAATTAGATCCTAGTGTTAAACTAGTTACCCTTGACCCATATTGCCCCTAATCAAAACATAGTATTCTTAAGCCAAGTTGCCACTAGATTAAATCCAAATGATCAAAATACATTAGTACTAACCCTTAGTTGTAACCAATTTCATAACTCTAAAACACCCAAGAGTGAGAATGACTCTATTTTAAAGATGGTCTGAAAGATTATAATTGATTTTATTCAATTACAAAATCAAGTTAGCCATACATGTGAAAGATCAAGTAGGAACTTCTCATTTTAAAGATTTAACAAGCCCAAAAATAGATTATAGAATGATAGTTTCCATAATAATAAGAATAATGAATCATCTACTGATAAGAAGAATATGGACTTTAATCTTATTGAAATTACATTAACGGATTTATAGAGTTCATTGTATTGCTAAGCATGGTTAAATATATTGCATTAGATTTTGTAAATATTTTGAAGCCCTTTAGGAATAATTAAACACATTTGAAGCATTTCCTATCAAATATAATGGTGTAGGTACATTAGGATCTAAGTTTTTAGACCAAACCTTCATGGTGGACATGTTTGATTTACCCTTTCAAGAAGATAATGAACTTGATGATGTTCCTGAAGAGGTTCATGTTTTCCAATGGTTCTTAAAGAAGATCTACCCTCTAAGGAACATAGAGTAGAGGTAACATTTTACTACTTCAAAACTTATAAATAATTTTCGATCTCCTCTAGATACTACATTAGATAATAATCTAGAGCTTCCAAATGGAAGTAATTCTAAACAAAGTACTGATATATTTATGTTTGTAAATAAGATTGGGTATAATATCATAGAGTACATCAAGAAAATAAAGGATAAAATCACATTGAATGATTGACATATATCATTGAGAAAATGGATCTATTATTGAAATCCATGTCCAATAAACCTTATAAGCCATCCAAAACTGATAATGCAAATGTTTCTATGTACAGGACCAAGACAAAGTCCCCACCTTTTCTTCTTATTGTAGAGTGTTTGGTAAGAATATACATACTGTTTGTTATATTCTAGAGCATCAACCAACATTATTGTAGTGGTAATTTGTAAAAACTTGGCTTAACTCTTATCAAATTTGATAGGGTTGTTACTCATTTAGACAAATATAGATTCAAAGTAGTATGGTAATTACTAAATGTTCATATGAAATTGGCTCTTGAACCTAGGGTTCAACAATTTATTTATATGAAAGTTGTTGACATTCTTGATGCTTATGGTTTATTATTGATTAGGAAATGGACAAAGGTCGTAAATGGATACATGTCTACTAACTACTCACATTTGTGGCTTCCACGGAAAGGGGATAACAAAATACAATGTTGTGAATGAAAAGGTGAACATAGTTGGATCTTATTTGGGAGTTTTCACTCTTGAAGCTACCAAGGTAAGTAATTTTAAACCTTCTCATATTGTACCTAGGTTGTGGAAGATGCATTTTGATGGGGCTAGATATAAATCTAGCTCCAGAGTAGGAGTTGTCTTGACCAACCCTATTGGTCAGGTATATCATGCCTCCTATAGACTCTAATTTCCATGCACCATTAACCTTATAGATTATGAAGCACTAAATATAGGTTTATAAATTGCCATTAAATATAAAGTCAAAGAACTGTAGGTTTATGGTGATTCGAAACTAGAAGTCAATCAGGTAAGGAGTAGATACCATTGCATATTATCATACCTCAAGAGATACAATTTAAGATTTTGGGATTTATTGGAGTCTTTTGTTGATTTTAACCTTGTTTCCATACCTAGGGAGGAAAACAAGGCTACTGATGAACTTGCCTTAGCTACAACCAATCTTATTCCAAACTAGGACTTCAGAACTTTAGCATTGAACTAGTTCCATGTCCCTCTATCTCAAATAATGTGAGCCATCTACAAGTCTATTGCTAAACAATAGATCTTGGATTTTGTGACTAATTCAAGATTATTTGAGGCACATGTCATTGATGAATCCAATGAGAATACTCTTGAATAATATGGAAAATTTGATGGTAAAGTCATTCAACTGAATGACAACAAAATTCCAAAGACCATGATTGCCTTGGAGATATTATTTGACTAAGATAAGTTGGTTGAAAACACTATTATTCTCAAGGCAAGTGGGAAGGATTAAAAATTGGTTGATATTGGACCCCAAGATCAACATCAACTAGTTAATATTGAAACAACATGTAAAAACATTAAAGATAATAACTCTAAAGACCTATTGATGAGTTACAAAGATATAATTTCATGGTCCTCTGATGGTTTGAGGATTTTTTATCCAAAATTCATCACTCATACCATACCTTTGAAGAAATATTTCAAACATTTTAGACAAAAGTAGACGCATGTCAACCCTATTTTAGAACCCATGATTTTTAAAGAAGCTAAAAAGTTTTTAGAATAAAAGATTGTGTTTCCCATTAAGAGTTCTACGTGGGTTTCTAATTTGGTTCCAATTATAAAAAATAATGGATAAATTAGGGTTTGAATTTATTTTAGGAACCTTTATAAGTCATCAAAAAATTACAACTACCCTTTGCCTTCTTTAGATCAAGTTATACAAATTATTTTTGGTTCTACTATGATGTCATTTCTTGATGGATTCTCAGTGTATAACTAGGTACTAGTAAATCAGGAAGACATGATGAAGACTAATTTCACTACCAAATTGGGGATGTTCATGTACAAAAAGATGCCATTCAGACTCATCAATGTAGGAGAAAAATTCCAAAGAGCAGTGGCTCATGTTTTCGAGGGTTTCCTACGTAAATGCATCATTATATACATGGATGATCTAACTAGTTTTTCTAAAAATAGGGAAGACCACTATGCATTTACAATAGGTATTTCAAAGGTGTATAAGGTATGAGATTTCCCTTAACCCAAAGAATATCATATTTTATGTTACTAAGGGTAAATTATTGGTCTACATAATTATTAAGGATGGAATATCTATAAATCTTGAAATAATAGAAGCTATATCAAAGATAGAGCCTCCTAATAGTAAGAAAGAGATCAAATCATTCTTCAACAAAATTAAATTTGTGAGAAAGTTTATTTCTAGTTTTGAAAAAATTGTTAGGCCACTAAATTACATGCTAAAAAAGGATGCCAAAATCACTTAGAATGAGGAAGATAATAAATCCTTTAAGGACATCAAGTAGGTCATTGGTTAGACTCTAGTCCTTATAAGTCTATAATTCTCCAAGTATTTCTACCTTTACTCCTTTTATTCTGACCATACTTTTATTTCAGTCTTAAATGAAAAAATTGATGGAAGTGACAATCTAATTGCTTTCATGAGCATCAATTTTAAGAATGATGAGTTAAATTATTCATTGATTGATAAACAAACATGTGCATTGGTAAAAGTAGTGAATAAATTTAGGCACTACATTTTTAGGAATAAAGTGCATTCCATCCTACCTAGCCTTGCCACAAAGCTCATGCTAAATTAGAATGAGCTTGGGGAGTGAAGAGGTAAATGGATGTTTTTTCTCCAATAATATGACATCGAGATGAAAACTACAAAATTGGTAAGGTGTCAAAGTCTAATTCAAATTATTTCCAATGCTAACCCTAAACTTAATGTCATGTAGGTTGAACAATAAAGATTTCAAGATAATGACTAGTATGATTCTATCATTCACTTATTGAAAAATAGTGTTTGTCCTACATGATTAAATAAGGATCAAAAGAGAACTCTAATACTCAAAGTATCCCATTACCTAATCAAGAATAGAGTGTTATATCGAAAGAACTTTGAAGGTGTCTATTTAAGATGCATTTCAAAAGAAGAAGTCACTAAGATAATGAGCACATTTCATGAGAATCTAGGAAGTGGAAATACATCTGGAAGAACCATAGCCTATAAAATTTTGATATTTGACTACTATTAGCCAACCATATTTAGGGATGTTCATAAGCACATAAGATAATGCCACTCATGCCAATTATTTACCACAAAGGATCTAAGGCAACAATGCCACTGTAACTAGAAGTAGTTAATAAACCCTTTGCACAATGGGGGTTAGAATTTTTTAGAGTGATCAATCCCATCTCATCATAAGGTCACAAGTATGTCTTGATAGCTAATAACTATTACACTAGGTGGACTAAGGTATTAGCCACTATGCAATGCAAAACTAAAGAAGTGATCACCTTTTTAGAAGATAACATATGCACTAGATTTAGAACTCTAATTTCTCTAGTATATGACAATGGATCTACTTTCACATCCATTGAAATGATAAAATGGGCATATGATAATGGTATTATTATAAAGTTCGCATCCAACCATTATCCTCAAGCTAATAGAGTATCTGAATCTACTAATAGGAACTTGATGAAGGTTATAAAGAAGTCTATTGTAGACAAACCCAAAATATGGCACAAGATTATTAAATATGCCCTTTGAGAAGATAGAATAAGGATCAAGTAGGCCCTAAATTCATTACCATTCTTTTCAGTGTATGGACAAGAACATATCTTCCTTATCACCCCCAACTTACCTACATACAAGTTCATGCAAGAATATATGGAAGAAGACCAAGAACTTGTAAATTCAAGACTACTAGACATTATCCAAATGGAAGATGCTAGAGAAGAAGATTTTGTTAATTTTAGTAGACACTAGAGCATGGTGAAGATGTGTTTTGAGAAGAGATAAAAATTAAAGGTGTTAAGATAAGGAGACTTAGTCCTTCTCTCTAACAAGGCATCTAAACCTAAAGGAAAACATGGAAAGTTCACACCTCTATGGATAGGCCCTTATCAGATTGATGACACACTTAGGAATAACACCTTCAAACTAAAAGACCTACAAGGATAAAATTCACATTGCCCACCAATGGGTAGCATCTCAATCATTAATTTTATACTATTCCTCTTGGGGTCTTCATGGAGTAAATCTATAAGACTAGTAAGATTCAGGGTAGTTGGCCTAGTTTAGTTTCCTTTCTACTCTTTCCTTCCTGTCCATTGCTTATACACATGATTGTATATATTTATTTGATTTTCTTTGCTTTCCTATTTATTTTTATTTCTATTCTATGTTTTTTTTTGCTTCTCTTCTTGGTCCCCTACTTCTTATAAGCCCTTTTGGGCAACTCTTATCTCAAAGTATATTCAAAAAGCTTAGAAACTCCACAAATTCATAAATGTTAGTATGTATCTTGAGAAAATGTTGATCATGGATTTGGAGTATGATCTTATGTTATAGTTTTAAGAAACTAGTAAGGACTTGTAATAGGTCAAATTTTCTATGAAAATTTAAACATTGTTATTATGACACAATCATGCTTCCACTTAACAAACATCCTTGCTTGGGACAAAGGTTACAACCATGGGTGATTACTTGAAGATCAAATAATTGACAAAATCCCTAAACCTAGATAAATTAGTTCCAAACCTTTGCTAGAAGACCCAAAAGATATAAAAATACAAAATAAGGGATTATTCTAAATCAAAAGTCTTCCAAGTAGAGGTGATTCTGGTAATCTTGATAGAGGTTATGGATGCCTAACTAGAAGTGGAACAAGGCCATGGGTGGAGCCAAAGGCTTATATGTTAGGGCTATGTATGCCTAGCTAGTAGTAAAGTAATGCCCAAGCCTTCCCTAAGATAAATCATGGTTCCTAATGAATATCCAAACATGCTACAAGTTAATTTTAATGCTTAAAGGCATGAAACCTAGAATTTGTCCCCTTAAATCCCATGGCAAACAGTAAGTAGAATCAAAGCACATAGACATCATGGATATGTTTTGATGTTTAATCCCAATTATACTGATGTAAGGTTTATTTTAACCATGAACTGATCTTGATAATGGCACTAATAAAGAAGAATAATAAATATGGTTATTTGTCTAAACCAGAGTCTCTGAATTCTAACATGTTTCTATTTTTCCCCTAGAAATCACCATTTATTGAGGTCAACATACCCCCTATTTATCAAATTTGAGGACCCATGTGTTAAATTATACAATTAATACATTGGTAATGTAAATTCACTTAATCAAAATGTCTTTGGCATGTTTTGCATATTTTTTAGCATTTAAAGATCATCCACCCCTTGGTCTGATTGGTATTCTTTGTTCATGATTTTGATTTAGCTTAGCTTAATATTTCTAACAATGGATCTCTATGTTTCGGATCATAGGTTAATGGAGGTCTCATTAATGAGATCATGCCTAGGTTTCATAATTCTATCTTGATTTTATCTTTTATTATCCTTTGGTCTATTAAAATTAAATTTGAATTTATGTCCAAGATTCCTAAAACCCTCACTCAAAAACCCTAGCATAAGTTTCTTTTAGACCTAAATTCAAAATTGTTGGGAATAATTTTAGTTGGAACATTTTAAATAGTCCAAAAATTTAAACCTAATATTTACATTAAGGCTTTGTCATGTTTTCCAACATGACCTAGCCTTAATTGAAAAGTTTTGCATTTCGTCCCTTTCACTCCCTAAGCTCCTTTGTCTGCTTTAATTTTAACGTGGTCCAAAATTAATGTCTATGGGGTCCTTTTTATTAAATTCCTAACTTAGTTTGACTTTATTTTGACAATGATTAGGCTAAAATATTAGTCCTAAGGCCCTATTTACATTTATTAACCCAAATGAGACCTTAGTCTTAAGACTTTATCCTAAGTCTTGTTTACCCCAATCCTTAAATTAAGTCACATGTTTCACTATAGGATTCATGACCCAAGTTCATTTGGGTGGAAATAATAAGATAGTGTGATATGAACCTTTTAAGTCCAACTATTTATCCTACAAGAACCAATTAGAGCCAATGAATCAGATCATGATCAATGGTTCATGCTTAGTCAGAGGGAGCCAATCAAATGATGCAGTGAAATTTCTAAGGGCTTACTACATTATACAAGATTTAAATTTGACATTTTTTCACCCATCATTTGGCATCCATGAGGCCATCATTAACATCAGTGAGACCATCAAATTTAAACCCTAGTGATATATTGTCTAAGCTTAGTTTTGACATTCATGTGAATCTCCTTCCTGTCCATTGTTTGTACACATGATTATATATATTTATTTGATTTTATTTGATTTCTTACTTGTTTTTCTTTCTATTCTATGTTTTTTTTGCTTCTATTCTTGGTCCCCTACTTCTAATAAGCCCTTTTGGGTAATCCTTAGCTCAATGTATATTCAAAAAGATTAGAAACTCCAAAAATTCATAAATGTTAGTGTCTATCTTGAGAAATTATTGATCATGGATTTGGAGTATGAGCATATGTTATAGTTTTAAGAAACTAGTAAGGACTTGTAATAGGTCAAATGTTCTACGAAAATTTAAATATTGTTATTATGACACAATCATGCTTGCACTTAAAAAACATCCTTATCTGGGACAAAAGTTATAACAATGGGTGATTACTTAAAGATCAAACAATTAACAAAATCCCTAACCCTAGATAAATTAGTTCCCAACCTTTACTAGAAGACCCAAAAGATCTAGAAATACAAAATAAGGGCTTATTTCTAAATCAAAAGTCTTCCAAGTAGAGGTGATTTTGGTAATCTCGATTGAGGTTATGGATGCCTAATTAGAAGTGGAGTAAGGCCATGAGTGGAGCCAAAGGAATATATGTTGGGGATATGGATGCCTAGCTAGTAGTAAAGCAATGCCCAAGCCTTCCCTAATATAAATCATGGTTCTTAATGAATATCCAAACATGCTACAAGTTAATTTTAATGCTTAAAGGCATGAAACCTAGAAGTTGTCCCCATAAATCCCATGGAAAATAGTAAGTGGAATCAAACCACAAACACATCATGGATATGTTTTGATGTTTAATACCAATTATACAGATGCAAGGTTTGTTTTAACCATGAACTGATCTTGATAATGGCACCAATAAATTAGAATAAGAAATATGATTATTTGTCTAAACCAAAGTCTCTAAATTCTAACATGTTTCTATGTTTCCCTTAGAAATCACCATTTATTGAGGTCAACATACCCCCTATTTATAAAAATTGAGGACCCATATGTTAAATTATACAATTAATACCTTGGTAATGGAAATTCACTTAATCAAAATGTATTTGGCATGTTTTGAATATTTTTTATCATTTAAAGATCATCCACCCCTTGGTCTGATTGTTATTCTTTGTTCATGATTTTGATTTAGCTTTGGTTAATATTTCTAACAATGGATCTCTATGTTTCAGATCATAGGTTAATGGAGGTCTCATTAATGAGATCATGCCTAGGTTTCATAATTCTATCTCAATTTAAACTTGTATTATCTTTTGGTCTATTAAAATTCAATTTGAATTTATGTCCAGGGTTCCTGAAACCCTCACTCAAAAACCCTAGCACAAATTTCTTGTAGACCTAAATTCAAAATTGGTGGGAATAATTTTAGTTGGAACATTTTAAATAGTCCATATATTTAAACCTAATATTTACATTAAGGCTTTGTCATGTTTTTCAACATGACCTAGCCTTAATCGAAAAGTTTTCCATTTCATCCCTTTCATTCCCTAAACTCCTTTATCCCCTTTAATTTTAACATGGTCTAAAATTAATGTCTATGGGGTCCTTTTTATTAAATTCTTAACTTAGTTTGACTTTATTTGCATAATGATTAGGCTAAAATATTAGTCTTAAGGCCCTATTTGCATTTATTAACCCAAATGAGACCTTAGTCCTAAGACTTTATCCTAAGTCTTATTTACCCTAATCCCTAACTTAAGTCACATGTTTCTCTATAGGATTCATGACCCAAGTGCATTTGGGTGAAAATAATTAGATGGTGTGAGATGAACCTAATAAGTCCAAATATTTATCATATAGGAACCAATTAGAGCCAATGAATTAGATCATGATCAATGGTTTATGCTTACTCAGAGGGAGCCAATTGAATGATGTAGTCAAATTTCTAAGGGCTTACTACATTCTGCAAGATTTAAATTTGACATTTTTCCACCCATCATTTGGCATCCATGAGGCCATCATTGACATCAGTGAGACCATAAAATTTAAACCCTAGTGATATATTGTCTGAGCTTAGTTTTGACATTCATGTGAATCTCATTGATGTTTATGAGACCATCAAAATCTGAACTCATGGACCAATCTCACTTAGATGAATAAGCATATTATTTCATTAATCACACTTGGAAGTTCTATGCTTCAATTGTAAGACTAGTTTAAGATTAATTACAAGCCATTGTTTTGCTTAAAATTTGAGTATACATATGGGATAATTATAAACACCATAGGCTTAGTTTGAATATTATTATAAGGTTAAATAGTGTTTTTTAACATTAGACCAAACCTTAGTTCAAAAACTCATGCTTAGTTTATATACCCCAGCAAGATCTTGTGAAAGGTTTTATGAGGGTATTGGCAAGGCTTGACAAGATGTGAGACCCTATGGTAATAATCCTAACTTAAAGTATTTATCCCAAGGTTCACCTTGTATTTGTCAATATGATAGAATAATTAAGTCAAAAACCTTAAGTTAGGTCCTCTTTTTATATGGGTCCCCTTTTTCTATAATCTAAACTTATCCTAAATACTCTAGCCTAAGGTTTATTTCATGTTTATTAACATGAAACAAAATTGTAGATGAAAATATTTAACCTAATTTCTTTGCTTGATCCTAGACTAACTTAAAGTTTGTGCATCTTTCCAAGATCAATGTCTCATTTAGAATCAAACCAACATGATTAGATGAGCAAGAACAATATGAATTATTCAATAGGAGCTTGAAGGCCCACATGAACACCATGTGGAAAATGTGTGATAATCATGAGATCGACAAGGTTGTAGAGTTAAGAAGTCCCACAAAATTTAAAAATAGCACAATTGTATGACTTGATATAAAATATGGTCAATGGTGTGTGACTAATAGGATCAAAATCAATGATCTATATTGATCTACTTAGATTAATCCAAAGGTGTGAGATTAAAGACAAATTTCAAAAGGTAATGGTCAAGTTTTAAAGCATTTATGAACCAAATTGCCATGAAAAGGCCAACTGGATGCCATTGAACTGCCACATTGACTTCACCTAAGCAAACATGGACAAACCCAAGATTTTGTTAGCTTGAAATGGAAAAGATATAAATGAAAAAGTCTTAATCAAATCTTGGCACCAAGTTCACCTAAGTGCTAATAGATGCCACCATTAAAGCTTGAAAAGACCTTCAAAAATCCATAGCATCTACAAGAGCCCTAATTTGATCTCAATTTGATTATAGTCGAGCTAAGAAGAGATCAATTACCATTTGTAAAAGTGAAAATTATACCTAAAGTTGATTATGGATCACTAAGTAGCTTGCATAATCACCACCATGGTAGCATGAAAAAAATAGAATAGAAAAGACATAGAACTATAATTTCTTTAGACATTGGATGAAATAATCTTCAAGGACCCTATATTGGATGTAGTAGCATTGAATACTGAGGACAAGAATTATTCCAAACTCTTCTTGGCCATTGAAGAGTTGCATTCAATCACCAAGGAGGATGAAAATATTACCATAGTCTACCATAGGTACTATGACATAGTCTATATCTAGATGGTCAGTCTCTATCATGTGGTAGAAAAACCTAAGGTACTTCATTATATTATTTTTATTACTCTTATTTTTAAGGATTCTAGAATTGATCAAGATATGATCATTCATAAATGTAATTTTAATATATTTTATTTCATTTCCCCCATGGCCTTTTAGATTTACTACAAAATCCCCATTCCCCAAGTGGACTTCCCCATAATTAAGTAATGGTCTATCCAAACTGACCTAAAAACCACCCTAGTCCCATGGCTATATTTGAGAACCCAAGTATTTTCTGACCGCATTGGGAGAATCCCTGTCACATAGTTTAGGATAGGGATCAAAATGATCATGAATTTTATAAATATACTATCTAGGGCCCCTTCCACCACTTATGTTAACAAACTATGGGTCCCTTATCTATATTTCATGGTCAAAAAGAGACTTACCCCTCCTATTAGAGAATTTATCAATGTTATCCTAGAACAATAATTTTATACTTTAAATAAGAGGACTATAAACACTTATTTATGATGCCTTACCTTTTGGATGCCATGTTAGCCACTGAAACCATCCCTAACATCAAAATTTGGTCACCATAAGGAAGGGAGATATTATCCCATTATTATTCTAAACTACACATATTCAAGTACATGAACCACATATAGTTCATTTATGATTATTTGTATCAATCCTTATCTGAGGCTATTATATGGATACCCATGATGAGGGTATGTCCTTTAATCAAAAAGTATGTGGAACTTATTGGATATCTTTTGATGTATCTTGATTGCTCTATTATTAGGATAGAAGGAACCCTATGTTAGCCTCTCAAGTTGCCAATCTATGTGCCTACCAATCTATCCAAGAAAGATATTGCATACCCATTATTCCATGGAATTAATAGTGTATGAAAATAGAAGAGGAAGGGTATACTACATCACTTTCCTTTAATTATAAGTAAAAAAGTGTTATAGAATTGGAATAATATGGACACCATCTCTAGGCACAGGGATTCATTTGAATTATAGCTTGATGAGTTAAGGTAGTGGTACCCCTGAGATAATGTTGTAAATCATTTAAAGGCTAAGAAAATTAACGTGAAGTATGAACATTATATTGGTGTTCATGACACCATGTATATTCAAGCATCTTCATTTTTAGAGGTCTTGGAAAGATTAAAATATCATAATATCAAGCTTGAGGCTAGATTAAAAAGAGATGAGAAACTCACTGGTGAAACTTAGATAATGAATTCTCTATAGTACCATTTACTTCCAATACCATCTACTAGGGATCCTCTAGAACAACTAGAGGCACCAAATACACAAAGTCTAGAAGTACCAAATTCCCAAGGTGTAGGAAAAGAGAAGCTTAATGAAAGACCTAGTGAGGGAGCAACTTATTCTACCCAGCTTGAGAAGCTAGAGTCTCTAATTTAATACATTATCATGATTTTAATTCATCCTATGGAGATAGTGGAAGATGCCTTAGAGGCACTGAATAGTGCCTATGGGTATGATGAAGAGGAATTTCAAGAAGGATAGCTTCAACCCAAAGTTGAGGAATTAGAAATAAGAAGATAAAAGGGTAAGGAGATAGCTTTGGACTTATTTCCAATTATTACCCTATAAAATATATAATTTAAATTAACTTTGGTTCCTATAGGAACCAAGAAGCCTAAAATAACCCTCACTCACCCTTTGAGCGAAGTTAATTTTTTTAATGATGAGAATCTAATTTATGGTCCAACCATTCCTAAATGGTTCATATTTGAGAAGATATAAAAGATCCTAAAACTATAACATCAATGTACCATCACAAATTCTATCAACATCATAGTTCATGAGTAAATTAAGCCCTAGATAGTGGATTTGCAATAGAAAGAATGGAAAAGATGAATGGTTACTCCTGGATCTTTAGGTAGCACCCAAGTGAAAGCCTTGAAGCCACCAAAAATGACACATTCATTAGTTAGTGTTGAATTTGACCCAACCACAACTAGATTAGAAAGAATTATAACAAGGAAAACTATGGTGGGTGGAGAGGAGTTCAATTTTTAGAAGGTGTAGCCATTTATTGGTCTGACTCTAGTTAGAGCCCAAAGACTAGGAGAGGACACCATCCATGAAGTGGATATACTTGGGTTAACTAAATCTAAAAGTGATCAATTGTAAATTGGCATCATGGGGTTGTAATAACAAATAAAGAACCTCTAGAAGTAGAATGAAGATTTAGAGAAGTAGGTAGTTTTATCAGTCCTAACTCCACTATTGAAATGTTTAAGAAATCATTCCATGACATGTTGGATTATCTAAAGTCAATAAAGATAAGGTAGAGTACACTGTATCTATAAGATACAATATCCAAAGGTTTAATCACCCAATGACAAGGTTCTAAAGACAAAATTAGGGATTTGATTGACATCTTGAAATGGGATAAAATCCCTAGCTTAAAGACTATCAACATATCTCACCTCAACACCACCCTGGGCTTGATTTTAGATAAACTCAATAGCTTGAGTACATGGTCCAAATACTTAGAGAGACTCATCAAATATGACAAGGAACTACTGGATAGAATTGAAAAACTCTAGGGGATCATGATTATAAATCCTTTAATGTTTACCTCCATGGGCATCATGGAAGATGATGAAGTTAAGCACAAAGTTACCTTATTCATGCAAGAGGTGAGAAATAAGAACCAAGGTAAGTCTGAAGGTGACAATAGAAAGATCATGTATATGATTCTGATTGTAGAGAAGAAGATAAATGAGGTAAAGAGCATGAAAGGGGCTTTATAAAGAAATGATAGAGACCTAGATGATTTGGTAGATTAAGAAGATGATATCCTCCTTGAGCTAGTTGTCAACTTCAAGTTAATTGATGAGCAACATCAAAAGGTGATGAATTTACTTCAATAGAGCAAGGGGTCTTCATCAAAACATGGTCCACCAATTGGTTAAGGATATTCTCTTTTGAGAAAGTATTGTAAATTTTGAAATTCGAATATTCTTTGTAAAGGCACATGCATTTTGTAGCATGTTGCCTAAAGTTCAGTCTATTTTGGAAAGTTTAGTGTATTTTAAGAAACTTTGTAGAAAGGATAGTTGTCCTTCAAATTTTGTACACTTGTAAGTCAAGGCAATTGACCGACATGCTTCTTTAAAGCCTATAAAAGGAGCATTGTCATCTATGAAAAGAGAGATTTTAAGCTACAAAACTAGTGTAAACTTTGAAGCAATTAATATAAGTAGAGAATTCTAAGAGTATTGTGTCATTTTAATTATGTGAATCATTATTTAGCTTCTCTCTCAATTATCTATTCTAGATCTCAAATTTGAATGGTTTTTAAGAATTTTAGATGTGCATCTGTCATACAGGGTTGCTAATTTGTGCAAATTATAGATTAGTTGAATGTTATTGAGTTTACTTCATTTTATTTTCTCTACATAAGGATGTGTACATGTTATTTGATTACAGTAGTAAATATTTAATGTAGAATAGTTCTTACTTGTATTTCTTCATAACATCCTTAGATATTTTTTTGGTGTGTGGTAAGATTTGAGTGTATGTTATTTCATGATATACATTGGTTAAATGTATGCCTAATTAGAATTTAAACTTTGTTAAGATGTTTGAGGTAAAGATCAATAGATTGTCTTCTTTCTACCCTACCCTTCTCTTTTTCTCCTTTTTAACCAAATCACTATAGCTTAAAATCATTGTAAATATTCATCTTAGAGTAGTCTTAGATTAGAATTTGATCATAACCAACTAATATCAATATAGATTAATATATATTATTCAAAGATTATGTAGGATAAAGGTGGATCTTAACCAAAAAGTTTTATAAATATTTTAGAATAGTTTACTTGCTCTACATCTGTTTCATCACAGGTGACCAGATCACCACACCCTACAACTAATGCTCTGATATCTTTGAATTCTAAAATGAGAAGTGTTATTTTAACACTAATAACACCTATGATACAATTAAAGGCATCAATAGGAGATAATAATTTGATCTAGGTATTTTCAATAAGAAAAGTTCCTTCATCACTATAAACAATTAATAAGAAGCTCTCAACTTTTATATGTGCAATAAAACCCTAGTTTCAGTCTGTGATAAAAAAAGGTAAATAAATTTTGATTTAACGGTTAGAAATTTGTCAAAGTTGGTGGATATTTATTAAAGTGGGTTTAGAAGATAATAAAAGTGGTTTTAAACTTGGAAAGAACATATAATTGCATTTATGATAGATCGAGTTTCCTAAAAGTCTTGATTTGTTTATATTTGGACAATGAGGAGTTTTTTCTCAAAATCTTTGAATTTGAGGCCTGGATAAAGAGATAAAGGTTGTAATACCTTTGAATATATATCATACACTTCTTATCATAATCCTCTACATTTAGAAAACCATATTTTAGGTTTTGACCTATTTGATCTCCATTAGGTCTATAAGCCTAAAATAGAGGTATTGTATTAGTTTGCAAATTGTCTTCCAAAACCAATACTTAGATTAGTTTTATCATTATAAATGAGATTATATGTGATGTCTAAAGTATTATTTAACCTTTATACTCTTTTTTAACATCAAATTCATGCCTCTTAATACCAAACACACACTAGTGTATGACTATCTTTAGAAAGCCTATTTTTTTCAAAAAATGACTTTATTCAAAGAAAATGTGTTAAGTGATTTTGAGTAGATATTGAAGAAGTGTATCACTTTGTCAAGTTAGGGAGGTTGATTTTATATATTTTGATAGTTCTTTTTTTTAATATATGTGGAGTGGGATGGGAAGTGATCCATCTACCCAAATTATTTTAGAGATAGATATAGATATATAGGGCTTCATGGGCCTCAGGTCTTTGACAGTTGATCGATTAGTGAAGTCTTCCTATCAATTCAATCCAGCCCCTAGATAGATATATTCATCAATCAGGATAGATACATAGAGGTAAATTCACCATTTTTCAAGATCAATTTATTGTTTTCAAGAAACTACATAGAACACAAAAATAAAAAAATGTAGAGGAAAATTAGCCAATTATTAGGGTCAATTTAGCTAATTATACATAGATTTCACTAAAATATAAGTTGAATTTGCCAATTATTAGAAACATAAAATTATGTGATATTTGAGAGAAAATTTACTCGTATGGGGATCATTTTCACCAATGTTAATGTTGATTTCATTGATTTCCAAAGCCAAAAACATAAATAGAGGCATTTTAACTATTTATCAAATATATAGTCATTAATTCACTGATTTCAAGGCATTTTTGCTGATTATAGGGTTATTTTCATCATTTTTGGGTGTTTTCATTATTTTGGGGAATTTTATCCATTTTCACAAAAAAATCATAATTTTTTATTATTGCATGTGTCTTTTGAATAACATTATTTTTAAGCAAATGAGAGTTTAAATGGATGCATGAGTAAAAAATTATGTCTTCTAGAAGATGGGTCCTAAAAGCAAAAATTTTGAGCAATTTCATTATTTTTGGATTAAATTCACTATTTTTGAGGTTAATTTCATTGTTATGGAAATTTATCTATCTATCAATGGCAATTTTACCAATTTTAGGGTTGATTTCACTGATTTTGAGGCTAATTTGACTAATTCAACCTAAAAATGCACACAACACAAAATAAAAAAGCATACAATGGTGATTTTGTTGACATGAGGGTCAAATTCACCAATTAGAAGGTTGATGCCATAGATTTTAAGGGTGAGATCACTATTTTCAAAGGTAAATTCACCAACTAGCAAACATATACTAGTGAAATCAGCATTTTCATAATGCAAATTCACTTATATGGAGAGGAAAAAAATAATGATGAAATTATCATAAATTAACTTAAAAAATTATATTTCAAAAAAAATAAAACTGTAATAAAATATCAAAAGAGAATGTGGGTTATGAGCAATCCCACCAAGCATATCATATATGTCATTAATATTACTAAATGGGTTATAGAAAAAGTGGATGCAAGGTAATAATGTATTATTTTTATTTTTATTTTTTGTTTTGTTTAGCTTTGCCAAGTAATAATGTATTATCCTAAAAATAAAAATAATGAATGGATGCAGCTTTGATGTATTCTCAAGATTTTTTTAGCATTTTTATTTTTTATATCATCTCCTCTTGAAAAACCTTGAATAGTTGAAGTGATATAAGTTGATGTACAAGATTGCTTAAGAGATTGATAGATCTACATTATTAAACTTAAGCATGGAAAATTGAACAGAGAAGGGGTATGTTTATAGTAATTTCTAATCAATGAGGACCCTACATCATTTTTAAGATGAAGGGTGGAGGAAGGGATCTTCAAAATATCCCAAGGGAGATTAATATTATCCCTCTTTCTTGCGTGCAATATGGAAGGTGGAGAATTCTCCTCAAAATATCTTTATAAGAGTCAATATGGGCCCTTCATCTTATTTATAAGATAAATGGTTTAGAGTTCTCCATAAAATATCTCACAATATTCATTAAGGGCCCTTCGTCTTGTCTCCAAGATGAAGGGTGGAGAATAATCCTTCATATTATTTCATTTAGTAATTAGTGGGCTCACAAAAGTATATTCCATAGGATCTCAAGATTATTTCTCAAAATAAGATACCCTTTGGGGGGAATAAAAATAATAATTAATAATAAAACATAAACTATGATTCTATTTGCAAAGAATTAAAGTTTTAAGAATGATTAAATGAAAAGATTATAGAAGTAGAAATATTTGAATTAATTAATTAAAGAAGGAGAATTAGTGAATTGATCAAATAAGAATAATTGATCAGATAAAATTATTATAATGATAATTAAACACATTTAATATAATGAAATACCCCACCTAGTGATGCCCCAAGGAGAATTTAAACTCATGCATTAGATGCACAGATAAAAATTATGATGAACATATGGTATTAGACTAGTTTATTTCCAATTTGTGGGAAGTCATTTTATTTTGTAATTTTGACATGGAAGCGATTAAAATATAGTGTTTAAAATTCATAATTTTGATAATTAAATACACAAAATGGGAAAAACTCACCCTTCCAACCATATTATCCTTCCATTGGTGTCCCTAGCCACCCCATCCATCAGCTTGATGGTAGGTTTAGGTGGCATGGTTATGTAAGGGTTATAAAACAAATTAAATTTAATATTTTATGCCACCAAAATAAATCCAACATATTCACAATACAAATTATCACATGGAGTCTAACATAGAATAACAAGAAAATAATCATCTAAGACCAAAAATGGTTCAAATAACATGGCACCAAATATCCAAAACTCTAATAACTTATAAGAACATGATTCAAACCAAAATAAAAATAATAATAATAATAATAAAACTTAAACTTAAAGTATGATTCAAGTAAAAAATTAAATAGAGCACAGTCATATCCAACAAACCTTCATATTTTTAAAAACCCAAAAAAATGATGGGATGATTCAGATAATACAAGCATAGATTAAGCAAAAAAAGCATGTGTATAACTTATCACAACTCAATGGTCATAAGAATGACATCAAGTTACAGCATATATGGCTCAAACCTAACTAGGTTGAGACATAACTATTAATGAAAACATAGGTTTAAATGAAATAAATAGAGAAAATATAAAATATGCATGTATTATAAGAAATGTAAAATGGACTTATAGTCCCTAGGATTCAAAATGAGTTATTAAAAAGAACTTTAAAACTTTCCATTCACCATTTATAAAAATACCCACTTAAATATCAATATTTTTTTAAAAAGAACATTACTTACTTTAAAAACTCAAATGGAAATCTACCATGGAGTTTAATATTGGCCAAAAAAACGTTTATCACATTCCATTCATATCTTCCATAGAAATAATAATAAGATATTAAACCCTCAAACCACCCACCAAAGACTACAGTCAAGATGAAAAATAATAAATTTGATAAGGGGAACCTTTTGTTCCCAATATTCTAAATTTATTTCCAAAAAAAAGAAAATTGAAACAATGTCACTAAATCCTTAATAGTCCAACTAAAATATGAGACACCAAGACCTCCATGAAACTCACTCACAGTAAGTAGGTCAAATTAAAATAAACTAAAATGATGTGAAAACTTGATAATATAATCTACTCAGTGAACAAAACATTGAACTTACTTTCATCATTACATAATCCACGCTTAGTTCAACCTTTCTCATGATCATGTACAATATAATTACCAACCCATGAAATGTGATGGCCAAGACTAAGGTCATCAATTAATCAATTGAGGTCCATTCAATGTAATATATGGATTATGTCCACTTCTCACTAACTATCCAAGCTCAATGCCAAGTAAGTATTAAAATAAATATTCATGATCATGCCAAACAACACAAGTATGAATCAATACCATGCCAAAAATAAATTCAAATAAAATTCCAATTTACATGAATATGAATAAAAAAGAGATCACCAAAATTTCCAACAAAGAAAATCAAAGATATGTAATATGGAAGCAAGGTCAATTTTAAAAAGTAATTAAAAATATCAATCGAGAACAAAAATAAGCAAAAAAATTTCTACACAATGTGAGATCTAATATATAAAAGAATCTAACATAATATTTCACAATTCAAAATATTAAAACAATGATAAAAAAAATGACTAAGGATAAAATGAATGAAAGAATGAAAATATAATAAAACATAAACCAATAGAATAACGATGGTTGGGTGGCATTTATAAGCTTTAAATAACACATAACCAAGATATCAAAGTCTCATCAACTAGTCATTAACACTCATGCCCTAATTGTTAGAATCTACCATCAAGCCTAACTCATAAAATAGTTCACTACAATCACAAAATAGGACATCAAAAATATTTAGATAATTTATAAATATCACAAAATAAACATGTAATTATGAATGGAACATAATGTATTAATCATGTCAACTATCATCTAAAATGAATCAAAGCATGCAAATCATATAGATAAACTAAAAAAAACATGATAATTATATCATTAATCTAATAAATAAAGTAGCTATAGATTGTGCCAATTAGAAACATACAAAATATGCCATAATAATTTCAAGTAATAACAATTGTGTAGGTATCAAAAACTAGAATGAATGGATATTCTCAAGAGTGGAGTTTGAGATCTTTCCACTTTTGGTTCATCTTCATCTACTTTTTCAAAATATTCCCTAGGAAACTCCCTTTCTAGTTCAACATGCACATTTTAAAGTTATTCATTTCATTTTCATTCCTATTGTGTAACCCCTTAAACTTCTTTTAATATTAAATTAAAATTGTAAATAGTCCTATTTATTTCAGGAATTTAAAATTTATATCCTTTTACGCTATTAGTATAATAAATAAATAAACACTTAGTTGATTTTTAGTCTATATTGCTTATATTTTATTTTGGAATATGAATATAAGAATAACAACAAAAACCCATAATATTTTAAATAATGGGTTTATTACTAGTCCAATCTTCAAGTGGAGTTTTTTTAACATGGTTGATGTGAGAGATCTATTTATAAGTTATCAAGTAGTGGTAATCACTTCTACCTAGAACTTCATTTATAGGATTTCACCAATGAACATATTTTATCATCTTATTAATAATATTTTTATTCATTATTTATAAATATCCATTATGTTATAGTGTCTATGGGCTTTTGTTTTTATTTTTATTCCACATTGGTTACAAAAATACTCAAATGCATTTGAGAATAATTCAACACCATTATCACTTCTTAAGAAGTTAATTTTATTTTTTATATGGTTTTAAACAAGATCCATAAATTCCTTGAACTTACATAAAACCTTAGATTTATTCTTGATATAATATACATCATTTTTTTAAAGTAATAATCTATAAAATAAACATAATACAATGACTTTCCTAGTGATGGAACTTTATAAACTCCACACACACACACACACACACACACACACACACACACACACACACATTTTAACTAAAAAAATCCATCTACTATAGTAACACTAATGGGAAAATTTAATTGAGTCTACTTCCCATTTAAAAATTCTCATAGAAATAAAAATCTAAAGGGAAATCAGAAATTCCTCCATCAATACCTTTAGTTTTTAACACTTGAAGGATTGTATCTCCAATATGTCCCATCCTCTATTGCTAAATATTAAATTTTATATAGGTAACACATAGATTTTATCTGATTCATTTTCTAATTTAATAAAAACATAGCTATTACAACCATCACTTATAGTTATTTCCTCGAGTTTGAATGTTGTTATGATGTATACTTCCATTTATAATACCATGTATCCATGTACCATCTTTTAACTATATTATTAAATACCACACACACCCCCACAAAAATCATATTGCTTAAAAAATTAGATTTATAGCCAAATCTAGAATGTGAAGAACACAAATGAGTGTTTTAATCCTTCTTGTCTATGAATACTAGTTTATTTCTTATTTAATCTATGATATTCTATTTTAACAACGTATTAAGAATAAATTACCTCCATTGATGTTTTAATATTCCTAGAACCATTCCCTATGGAGCTTGTTATGAAATGAGGCACTTGAGTAAATAGACCATGCATAATGGCATGCATGTGTACTTAAAGTTACCAAGAATAAATCCCCTAAGTATTCATTAGAGTTATTCAATTATAAAAAAGGTGAATCTTTAGGTATCTTAGGTTTTCAACCTTTTTTGAGATATGCATTCTTTATTTAGAATTCTTAGTATCATCACACTTTGAAAATTTCATTTGAATTTTCATGGAGTCTTAGATTTACATAAATAACTCGATTGTTTATCCCTTGAATTATTTTTATTTCTCCCTTGGGAATGATGTATTAAGAAAAAAAAATTAATTAAATTGATAATTATATATGACTTTTTTTCTCTTTTCCTCTAATAATAGAGATATGATTACATACTCAACATTTAATGTAAATTTATTACTAATAATAGCCATAAAAAATTATCCAATGAATCAAACAACTAACAAAATAGAGTAGTAAAATTTTATTCTTTGTCCATTTTAATATTGATTGAATGTAACTAAATTACCATGGTGTTATACACATTCAAAGTATGTATCATAGAGTCATCATCAATCATCCTAGGAAGTACAACTTATTTTAAAGAAAAACCTGTCCACACGAAAAAATTTCTTATACAAATTCCTAATTTATCCCAAAGTAACTTAGATATTTTTTCTCTAGAGACATTCATCAACACTAAATATAAAAGACATAATTTGATTGAAATATTCACCTACTGATCCATAATCTACCAATATTATACCTTCATACCCTTATTTTGTGTTTCTAATACAATAATTAATTAATATTTGTGCATAATAATATTTTCCATCTTGAGAATCCATAAATCAAAATTTTGGTTATTAATTTTTTTCATCTCTATTATTATGCTTCCTATCATTTTCCTTCATGAAAATATTGTCACACAAATAACTCAAACTCAATAAAAAATTATCATGGGATAAAAAATTCTATCTCTTCAAACAAATATAAGACCTTTCTCTAATACCAAATTATTAGAAAATGATTCAATGAATTAACATGAGAGAAGCAATGCTAACATAATAAAAAATAAAACATAGATATTAATAACATAAGCAAATGATGGACAATATTTTCACCTTGGAAAATCATTTCAGGAAAAAAAACTAATACAAAACTTCTTCCTTATTGTATTATATCAAACCTAATAAAATACTTATAAGTTATACTTTACCGTAAATCATGCACAAGTGTACTTTTAAGTTATAATTTACCCTACATCATATACAAGTCTTTTTAAGAACATGAATCAAATATTATCTAAGACATATGATGATACAATGGGAGAAAAACATGGGCTATATAAAAAAATGGGATAAACCCACCCAAGACGCACCATAAGGTCCCTAGACAAGTGAAAATCATGTAGAGTGTAAATCATGAGAACTTATACAACACATTTTAAACATTTTCAAGAATATCCTTTTATAAAATTTGATGGGAAATACTTAATACATAACTATCATAAAAAATATTTAATTATTTATTTTTAATCACATACATCCATATCATTTGATTCGAAATATTTACTATATAAATTTCAAAAAAAATATGTAATTAATGAAAAATACACTAGAAACTAAAACAGGATGTTTAAAAAGGCACTTAATTTAATTTTATGGATATAAAACCCATATTTATTTAATCGTTCAAAATTTTTTTGTTGTATTATTCTTTCTATCTATTTATAAAGGATCCACAAAACTTTTCTATAAATTTGATATTACAAAAGGATCTCACGTGGTAACATCTTTTTTGAACCTTTAAACCTATTTTAGAGGTTTAAAAGTAATAAAACTATCACTTGATATATCATGATGGAGGTTTCTATCATTTCTCAATCATTAAACTATTATTCTATGATTAATACACTTCTATATACATTTTTTAAAATGTTCCCACTTACGTTGTTCTTATCAGTTTATTATTAGAAAATAGTTTCATTCCTTCAATGTGAAATGTATTTTTTATATTTTTATAAGAAGTTATATCCTAAAAAATAAAATTTATATTTTATTACAACAACAAGGAATAAAATAAATTATACTATATTACTTAAAATTTATTACTTATTAGAAAACCATTTATAACCTTTTAATCATATATATTCATATAATTTATTTGTAACAATCTTAACCCACCTAAATTGGATATTTACTAGAATTATCTAGCATAATTATTTAAATTTTTAGGGATATATCAATTGGATTTCATTGCATATGCACCAACCTTATAACTTATACAAATTCCTTCATGGGATTGAAAATTTACTTCCTCAAGGTTACCATTATCAAACCTATATTTTGGAATATGCTTAATATCAATGAAGTGTATAATTTGAATGCACTCTTACTATTACACCTAAAATATTTTAATTTTTTACTTTTGAATTGAATTTTAATCTCAATATTCATGGTAAAGACTTGAAATTTTAAATTCTAAAAGCATGCATTTTTATATTGAAGGTTACCATTATCAAACCTATATTTTGGAATATGCTTAATATCAATGCATTTTATAATTTGAATGCACTGTTACTATTACATCTAAAATATTTTAATTTTTTACTTTTGAATTGAATTTTAATCTCAATATTCATGGTAAAGACTTGAAATTTTAAATTTTAAAATCATGCATTTTTACATTGGTTGATAAATCACCCCACACCCATACACACACATCTCTCTCTCTCTCTCTCTCTCTCTCTCTCTCTCTCTCTCTCTCTCTCTCTCTCTCTCTCTCTCTCTCTCTCTCTCTCTCTCTCTCTCTCTCTCTCTCTCTCTCTCTCTCTCTCTCTCTCTCTCTCTCTCTCTCTCTCTCTCTCTCTCTCTGTGTGTGTGTGTGTGTGTGTGTGTGTGTGTCTGTCTGTGTGTGTTATGTTTATGAATTACCAATGCTTTTGAAAAATAAGTAAATAAAAATAATTATCAATTAAATAATTAAAATGATATATATTTGGAGATATATTTTCAAGGGATGTCATTTTCACTTGTAAAACATATTTGGAAAAATATCAAAACACATGAGAGTTTTTCCATGCCGAATCAACATATGAAAAGGAGAAATGAAAAAAACATTAAATATGTCTAGAAATTTGGATCCAAAAATCAATAAAAACTCTCTCTATGAATAATATGACACATTCTTAGCTTCCAAATTACTCCAAAGACTGAATATGACTATCACAAATGTGATTGTGATTTTCAATTAAAAAAATAAACTATAATAGAAAAATACCAAGTGTATGAAAAGCCTGCAATTTAATTATAAACACCATGATCAATAAATTATTGTCAAGTATGGATAATTATTTGATGGAAAGTATCTGAGTACTTGTAACATCTATTGGAGGGAACATTTTATAGTATCCCTTACAAATCAAATATTGTGTTTTTAAAAATAAAAAAAAATAATGGTTTATATGTGTGTGTAGATACCTAATTTTTGTATATGAATATTTATTTTCTATGGTATTAGTGTATATTTATGAAAATGGATCATTATTTCTTATTAATGCATTTTCTAGTGTGTTAGACATTGTTACCTTCCATTGCCTTATTTTTTTCTTAATATTAACTTTATATTAACTTTGGATCAATGATAATAAAAATATTAAATTTGGAACACTTGAAAACATATATACTAATTATTAATTTTCCCCAATATAACCTTTGGATACTCATGTAATGTCTAAAACATTATTTTAGGGGATTTTCTCTTTCCAGTTCAATTTTTTAATTTATTTTTATCAGTCCTTTGATCATTGTGATAAGTTTTGATGGTTTCTTATGATATTTGTTTTAATTTTTTTCCTTTTATATTACTATCTTGCATGGAAATAATGTCTTAAGTTTAATTCAAGAAGTCTTCATATACACAAGAATGCTAAGGTGTTTACGACTAAGGATTAGAATTCTTATCCAAGGATTTACTATTTTTTTTATGACTAACACCATCTATTGAAATGTATGAACCCATATGCCAAAATATGAAGGATTAGTGAGAGTATATAAAATATACTTGTTTCTTTCAACTCATACATAGGGATAAGGGTCAAGGTTTTCATATTACACTAAAGTGTATTATTTATAATTTCAAAACTTTTTAAGAATATAGGGATGGGTAAGTGTGTCTCTTATAAATATGCCCATTTTTTTATTATATTAAAAAGTCTTTAATGGAGATTAAGTTTTAGATAATGGATAAGTAATTATAAGATATTATTATCAAAGTTTTTGAAACTAAGAGAATTTTTTAATCAATAGGAGTAGATGAAGGTGCACATTATTTTTTTTTAAAAATCACTCATAAAAAAATATGTCATAATAACATAAAACATTATATCATAAAATTAGACCTATGATTTTGGTTAAATTATGCACCTTATTTGCTTAACAATTTTTTGGGGCTTGTTCCAAAATTGTTTCTAGACCTATTCCAACTTGTTTTAGGCCATCAACATGTATAAACAAGTAATAACTATTTTATTTATATATGATCCCCTATTGTCAAGTTTAAATCATATTAGTATTTATTTTAAAATTTAAATATATGTTTATATTTTCTACATTGTTGTATTTAGGTTAGATTTGTCTCATGTGCCTTATTATATGGTTTAATGTTATTTAGTTATCCTAAAACCTCACTTGTTCCCTTAATATTAAAATATATTAGTGAAATAAATCCATATTACACCCCTTATGGTTATATTGTGTCTATATTTCATATTAAATATATTTTTTCCTTGGATTCCTAAACACTTGTCTTATTGTGTCATATTATTAAGATTTCCCATTATGTGTGCCTCGTGTTACTTGTATTTATCTACATGCTCCCTTTTATTTATAGGATTGGATATTATTTGTATTATCATGGATTTTATTTTTATATGCATATGCTCATTTTTATATCCATAGTTCCTTGTGTGTATCCTAAATATATCTTCATACATTATTATATTGTTCCTTCCTATTAGGTTTAGATCACATATGTTGTTATTGTTTATTTTTATTAGGGACAATTTTATAAATCTATTCATCCATAATTATTTATACTTGATTCAAACCATAGTGTAATCATGATGGCTCACCCTTTGGATGTGTAGTTTTATGGTATTGAAATTACTTATTTGAATTCCATGTCTTTTCATTATGATGTATAAAATAGTAATTATGACTATTATGATAAAGTATCATATGATTATTATAGTGAGGAAAATTATTACAGTAGAACTTGATGAAAATTTAACTTGTATAAATATCTTAGGTATTTGTCCTCTTTTTGTAAACCTTAATTTGAATGGAATGTAAAATTATGATATGAAATAATAAATTAATAGAAAAAAATTAATTAAGGTCAAATAAATTATGATAGAGAAATTTTGTTTTATGCCTCAACATATACATTCAAATGTCAAACCCTCTATAGAAAATAATGTGAGTGATTATATTCATACTCTTTTGAATGATAAAATTGATAACGATGTGAATGTTCAAACATCTCAAGAAGATTAGTAAACTAAAAATGATTATTTTAATGAATAAAGGGTTAAAAAATATAAATATGTATTTATTCAAACTATTATAACATATTTTATGGAAAACTCTTCTCATATTGGTAATATCATGGACATGTTGAGTAATATTTTTATTGGGTTCTAAAGGATGTCATTATTATTTATAATTATTTTCCCCCTTATCCTTCTATGATTATAAATGTTTTTATTAATTGTGTGTCTTCTCATGTGTTTTATTCTCAAAAATTGACCATTCTACCATATACTTGTATCAGGGTTCATATAGACTCTTTCAATGATAAGCACTTTTCCTTAAATGATCTAATTATTGTTATAACTAGAAAAACTTTTGAAATAATCACTATAGTGGGTACACTAAGTGAATTACAATTATAATTTAAAATTTTATCTCAGCTTCCCATGAGGATATTTTTAGGGTTGATTATCATGATATATTATCAAATCCATAGCCCTTAACATTATAAAATCCCATATTTAGAATGGTTTGATCATGCATATGTTTTGTCTATTCAATGGATGTGGATATACCTATAAGCACTTAAATAATTTTGATCTTTCTCTTAGAAATTATGATCATCATGACAAATTATTACTCAAGATATATCTTTTGATATTAACACATTAGATTGGTCTCATATCTTACGTAGTGGATCTATAATATTATTTTTATGTTATAAGAGTCGTTATTAGAATGTTTCATTACCAATAAGGGTCATATAACTACCTTTATCACGTACCATTTATCAAATAAACTCTAAATGAGAACATTCACAATTATATTCTTTGATCTAGATCTAGTATGCATTGGTTGCTTTACCAACCATCAAATTTTGAAAAATAACACATATTTAGTGATTCTTATACCAACACTAAACAATGGTGATTTTAAATAAATATACATATTTTAACGACTTTTTTCATGAACTTAATATACTTTAGGTTGACTCTTACATAGCCATGTGTTTAAATATTGGATGTTATTTACAATTTTATCCCATCTAAAATAATTTAATTATTAATGTTATAAAAAAAGACCATATTCTAAAAATAAGTTATATTACTATATTGGTTAATAATATAGAGTAACTAAGAAAGAACCATGTTCCTTATCAAAAATAGTGCATGCCATTAATAAATGTTTTGATGGTCCAAACACATTTTTAAATAACCTTCTTGAATTAAATATGATTAATTTTCCACCCATCAAGAAACATGATGTAAGTTTTTATTATATCATTAAATTATATTACATTAAGCCCATCAATTCTAATATTTAAATAAAACATTTAGGACCTTATCGATTGTGCTAATATTGAAATCAAAAATAAACTAATCAAACAACAAGTTTTAAGTGTAAATTTATCAACACCCATAGGATGTCAAAAGATAAACCTCAATATGAACATAAATGGTTACATAAAAAAAGTGTGTCAATATCAAACAAAGACACTAATGATGATAAAGAAACAATCATTACATAATATGAATCGAAGGAAAGTTGAACTCAATAATACATATAATTTTATCAAAGACATCAATTTTAATAATAATGAAATATTGTATTCACATCTTGTGTATGTTAGTGGATAGTCATATGATTTAAAATAAATATCCCATGATGATTATTAATTAATTTATCACATTATTGTTAGTTATGCTAACATAATTTTTAATTCAATGCTTCACCATTTATTTATGTATAATATAATGTTTACTTGGTATTACTAAATTAGATGGGTAACCTAAATATATACATATGATGAAGGATTTAAAATTTGATCTAGGGGAATTAAAGGACCTCATATTTTATTACATTTCTTTGATTTTTATTTCTCTTAATTGTTACTTTTATAGATTAGTAATTTTATTTTACCTACGTAGTTTTCACATATTTCATTTACCACTTAGTGTAGATACTAAAATATAGTCTTTAGTACTTGGAAATAAAATTACTAAAATACATTTACCATGCATGATGTGATAAACCAAATGAGGTCCTAATTATCTACCCTCTCATCCTTGTATGTTATTTTCTCGATAAAAGATTTAATTATGATATTGATTTAACCTTTTAGGGGTTTGGATATGCAAATCCTAAGTTAGATTAAATGGAAAAGTTTTTTAAATTAGTTAAATAATATGAAATAATTAACCAATGATTTTTTTATGAAAATAGAGACTTATCTAGAAAATGAGTATCATAGAATATCTAGGTTCTAAAAGCTAAGTTTTATATAGGTCTGAATGTCATCAGCAAGGTCCCTAGGTCTGATTCTTCATGGGATAGTAGAACCCAACTTGGATAGTAATTCCACGCTGCTCTATTATCCTCAAAATGGTTCAAGTGTCCTCTTTATAGGACTATTCCTATTTTTTGGGAGAACTTACACTTATGTTTCTAGGTTCTATTCCTATGCACATTAAATATATAACTTTGTATTTTAAATGGAATAACCAATTTAGTGTGTAAAACCTAATCATCCTTAAAATTATTGTTTGAACAATAAATGTGTGTACACTATTAGGATAGGCTAGACATCCTCAACACCATGCTATGAAAATATTTGCCTGCATACCAATACTCTGAGGAGGGATCAAGCCTAATGTAGTTCTCCCACATAGTGTTTGGTGTAAGTGCAAGTGAATTCTAGAATGAAAGTGGTAGTGAATTCCTTGAGTGTGATTTAAATTTAAAATATTTGAAATATAGGCTTAGGTAAGTTGTAGATGGTAGTATGTAGGAGTAGGGTAGAATAGGGATCAAATACCTTAATTTTTTTATCAACTTATTTCTTATTTGGATATGGTTTTACATCTATTTTCCATCTAGACTATAGAGGTCAAATAGTCTTGTATTTATAGTGATATGTATCTTGTGTACAAAATAAAATTTACTTAGGACAACCTTATTAGGGGAACATGTTTGAAAAATATTCATTCAGGAGATTTAGGGAAAGGAACACTAGCTCCAAGTTGGGTAGACTATTACCATGTGGTTCTAGTGTCCTTAATGTGACATGAGTGCCCAACTAGTAGACTATTGGGCACACCAAGTTAAGATCTAAGAATGATTTTATAGGATTATGTTTGAGATGATAGATGTTTATGGTCTGCACAATGGTTGGAAAAGTGTGATAAAGGATCTAGGATAGGTCTAGGTATAAGATAAGAATATGATTTTTCAAGAAATACTCTTAGCATCCAAATACCACTTTTAGGTGATTAAATTTTCCCCCTTTTATGTAATAAACGCATCAAAGTAAAATAAATAGTATAAAGGAAAAATAAGTGTACCTAGAATTACCTACAATTTCAATCACCTGTAGCTGAGTTTGAGTATCTGAAGTTGGGTCTGCATATGTGAAACATGATCCAAAGTAATGACCTATAATGAAAAGTGAAAAATCATTCCTTAAAAGATTATCAAAATCAAAATACTATGCTAAATAAATTAACTAAGTAAATATGAGTAAAGAGATAGGAAATAGTAAATGAATGAATACACCTCATTGGGTATGTGAACTAATGCATGAACTTGGTGATAACCTATATGTGTTAGTGTAAATAATGATCAAATCATTTAATGTCATGGACTGAGATGATAGCTTGGTCAATCCTCATATATGGGTGTCTTAATAACTTAACCTATTTTTTACTTCATTATTTCCCACCCCTAATCAGTAGATCATGACTTATGACTAGTTTAGATAATATTATAAGTGTGTCTAACCCTCTCATTTAGGTGGCTAAGTAACTCAAGTAGGCTATAAATCCATCATTTCCCATCCATGTGAAGTAGGTGAATCAAGAAATAAACTGTGAAAAATACTAAAATTATCTAACTAGGTATACCTAATTATGTATGTCATCTCTACAACCATCCGGGTACATTAGGTGGCTTTAGGCCACTCAAGAATGCCAACCACTATATATAGAATAAGGCATGAAACTGGTGATAACCTAGAATATAATAAAAAGTGTATATAGTGTATAAAATGACATATATTTTTTCCATTTCATCTAATCAACCTATGTGTAACTAAGCATATGAAAACTATGTGCCACACATATACCCCTAATATGATATTTAAGTATATTGATTCTAAATTGAGTATGTAATACTATATGTGTGTAATTGAACTAAATATAGGAGTGATCATGTTTCACATGATGCCCCCAAATATGATAAACTAATATGAATCTAAACTAAAATGATTTTATCTAAGAGAAATTTGAACATAACTATCAAACCTATGACTGTACCTATGAAAATATGTACTGTACCTAGTGTACTATTCTAGCTAATCTAGATTTCCCTAAATCTGGGGCTATTGGATAGTAGCACCATGTATTGGATAGTATCACCCTACAGTGATAGTGTCCTAATCTGGGCACTAATGTCTATTTATTATAAAATCTAGGTAATCTAAACTACTTTTTGAGTCCTTATTTTTCTATGTATGACCTATGTTTGATTTCTAAAATTGTGCCTTTGTGTTAAAAATAATATGTGAATAACAATGTAGGATCCTAATCTCTATGAAAAATCCTTTTGAATTCCCCCTCTTTTGAGGGTAGTTTTAGAACATGTGTAAGAACTATCCTCAAACTAAGTAGCTCTAAAATATGTGTTAGCTAGATCATATATATGATAATTGCATGATATTCTAATATAATGTGCAAACATAACATCAAAATGTAAAATAATTTGAGCATAAGTAGGTAATTTAAGATGTATGTTGTAATATGGTATTTTAAAAGAATGTCAAGATAGATGTAATAAATATTTATAATAATAAATTTGAGTAGTTACCTAGGGGTATGGGGCATGATGTCCATCACGACACCCAAGTAAGAAGGATAGATGCATGAAGTCCCTCATGGCATTGAAAATTGGTGTGTGTAACAAGAAAAGAGAAGTTTCATGGTGAATATGCATACAATGAAACATACATGTAAAACAAATAAGGCACAAAAAATTAGTCCAAGGGACCATAATAAAAGGTAAATTGGCATATGTCACTAAATATGAGAATAAAAGACATACAAGGACATGTTCAAATGTCTACACACATAAACAACAAGAAATTTGGCTTAGATCCACATAGAATAACATGTTTAAATTCTACATATACAAGAAATAGCACACAGAAGGGACATGAGCACATATCACTAACTATGAGAATAGAAGACATATAAGGACATGCTCAAATTTCCACATACACAAGAAACAAATAATTTGGCTTAGAGACATGTATAAGGACGTGTTCAAATCTCCACACATATAATTAAAAAATCACAAAAAAGGGACATGGGCACATGTCCAAGGAATATAAACATAGAAGTGGCATAGAGATAGATATAAATGGAATATTTAATTTCCTCAAAATGGAAGAAGCATAGGAAACATAATCAAGTCTAAACTAGGAAAGCTAGAAATGAAATTATGTATAACTATGTAGTGTAAATATATTTAAATCCTAGGATGTACATACATTAAGTCTAACTAGTGATAGTCAATAAAAATATGAGAAATGTTTATAAATGAGCACTATCAATATATATCAATGAGTAAAATAGAATGTATAGAGTCTAAGGATAGAACCTGGTAATAGAAATTATGTATGAGATCCCCCTGAGTGGGTCGATGTATCAAATGAATAATCCTAGATCAGTATATATGCCCCTGGTTGGTAGATGATATCAAGTTTATATTAGTATAGTAGACAAGAGTCTTGTAATTAATCTACAAGCACTCAATAAGAACAAGTGAAGCATCTATGCATGATAAAACCAATTATAATAATATAGTTAGCATATATAATATCTGACAAGTGATAGAAATGTAAACATAACAATGCATACAGTCTATAAATTTATGTCATTTGAGTAATATTTGAATGTTTTTTATATTTTGACATGTTATATTGTTTTTGTATGTTTTGAATATAATCTATGTATAAGTAATGTGGAAGTGAACTATGAATAAGGAATAAAGAAAGAGGTAAAGTATCTACAAGAAGGAACAAACCATACTATCTGATGAATCTCATTATAACTATGGTTTGTTTCAAAAATAATAATGATAGTATCTCATATAATTTGAATCCTATGTTGTATTTTAATGTTGTTACAGTAGGAATTTGAGTATTGTTCACCATCAAAAACATAATAACCTAGGATGCTAAAGGGAATTACCTCATACTATGGAGTTAACCATTCTGAATTGTACTTTGGCACATTGATTATGATTTTTTCAATGGAAACTATGCTTATTATAGACATATGGTGTTTCGAAGACTCTTTTTATATAAGACTTGTTTTGAAAATGCCTATTTGTGTAGCATGAGTTTGACATTGTAGCTTAAGATATTGCTCTTTTTATAACATTTCCTTTGTATGTGAATTTTTTGCCTTGATAAACTATACTATGAATGATTTTATGTAGGATGTTTAATAAATCCCAAATCCTATTGACCAATATAATCAAATTTTATAATATGAGAAATGATTCCTTGGGCTTGTTTGCCCAAACCTTGACCATGATAATCAAACTATTATATAGTGATTTAAATTTTTTTGGAATATTTAGTGTATTATTCTTAATTTAGTTAAAGGGTATGAGTGGTAAAATTAGTGAATAAATATTCAATAATTAGGCTAATAATTTGTGTAAATTAGATTTCAATTTTGGCCTTTCTAAAAATAGTAATAATATGGACAAAATAAGACTTAACTATAAATTGGTTGATACGATTGAGACAGGGTCTGAGATTCACGGTGTAGGTCTAGAACATTATAATAAACTAAGATGTAACCTTTGTTTTATGATTGGAAAAGATCACCAAAAGTGGATAGGATTAGCACCAATTCTGTATTCCACCTCTGTCATTGTTGTCTTGAGGACTTAAGCTTTTTGGGTTTTGTTCACCTGGTTTGTGTGACCCTGTCCATGAAGTTTAGACAATTAGAAGTTTGTAGATCTCCCTATAGAGTATATTTTATCTTAAAAACCTATAATACATTATTATTTTACCAATTTATAGAAATAAGGGGGGTTAGTATGTGTAATATTCACTAAACGTGTATCCACACCCCTTGTATGGGTACGCTACCTACATACCAATACTCTGAAGAGAGATCAAGCCATATGTATTTTTCCCACTTGATTTGATTTTTGAAATTGAGTGTATTAATATTAAAAATTCTAAATTGGATGTAATTGAGGTGGTTAGGGACTAGTGTAAGTATTTGAATAAGCTTGTAAATATATCGGTTGGCTATATGTAGAGAATAGGGAAGATTGCTTGAGTAGTCTTGTTTGTATTCTTGATTTCTTAGTGATATTTTTCAACCATTTCCAAATGTTATTTGAATGGGATTTTATAGGGATATATTGGCTATGGGTTGAATTTTATTTCATTAGGCTAACAAGGAGAAGGAGGGGGAACCAGAAGGAACTCACCATTAAGGCTAAAAATGCACTTGGATAAGAGTGCCAAAAGTGGACAGGAGTGACACTAGTGCTATAGTCCAAGTGTGGCATTATTTTCTTGAGATAATGAGTCCTAGGGGGATGGAATAGTCATGGAAAAAGGGAGTTGGCACAGTTGGGATCAAGTATGGAAGGCTACATATGACTAGTAATTAGTGAAAAGATGCCTATGAGGGTCATGAGAAAAAATAAGAGGGAACTATGGGTTGGGTGTCACAAGCCACACTCAAGTTACCAAAATTTTCATTTTATATGACTAAATTTACCCCCCACTTTATTATATTGATAAAACAAACCAAAATACTAGGACAAAGGAAAAATAAAAATTGAACCTAAACTTACCTATAAGGGTGAAGCTCATGAAGTTGTATGATGTTAGGTGTGCATAGAGAGAACACACTGCGAAGTATGAATTTGCAATAAAAATAAAGAGTAGGTCATTTATTAATAGATACATTATATCTAAAATAAGAACATAAAAATCTAGGTAAGAGAGAGAGAGAGAGGAAGAGCAAGGAAATAATACACCTCATTAGGTATGTGGACCAATAAAAAACTTGTGATACTGAGTGATGTTGGATGATGTTGAGTAATGTTGGATGTTGTTGTGCTAAGAGTAATATCATGAATAGATATGAGTATATAATTCAACAAAAGTGGCTCAAGAATGTAAAGGTTATCCCTTTGGCTCCATCATCACCCACTAAGTGAATATATGTGGTCACATATATACTAATCTTTGTCTAGACTATGTATCCAATCCTTTTAAATAGGAGGCTCAAGAATACAAAGGGTAGCTAGTCCTTTGGCTCCAATGTTGCCCCATGAAGTGAAGCTATAAATTGATACCATTATGAAATATATGTCATATGAGATGGATCCTAAATCCCATCAATTTTCTGTAATATAACAATATTGACATAGATAGTTAAATGTATGTTGGAAACTAGGCCACTCTTGGGCACTCCAAAATATGGAGATTAGGCTTGTATGAAATCCACTCCAAAACTAGTAAACAAGGCTTACATGAAATCCAATCCATAATGTAGAGGTTAGGATTGTATTAAATCCACTCTGAAATGATGCTAAACACCTATAATTGGAATAAGGCACATAACTACTAAGAATGCCTAGGTAATTCTAAACTTACAAAGAAAATAAAACAAATGTGCCAAGCACATTGACCCTAATCACTGGTGTCTAAAACATGGATTCTAATTTAAAATTTATACCAAATAACATATCTAAAACTATAAATGAGAGACATCATGATGTGTATAATTCACCCTATATCTAGATTCTCTGAGCAAAAGTATACTAAAAACTATTGATTCTAAACTGATATGACTGTGTAAAACTATAGCTGAACCTAATTTTTTGCCTGCTTCTAGAAAGTCTAATTTTTATGTTATTTATATAATATTACCAAAAAAGAATAGTATTGGTAATATTTCTATAGTCCAATCTTGGGTCAAATTTGGTAACTATTCTAATATTTTTACTATCTATCTAGTCTATTATGACTAGTTTGATGTCTGGTTGTTGTTATGGGTGTGTTGAATGTTGATTTTTTGATCATTAGGAGCTTTGATCTCTATGATAAAACCCATGTTTGATACCCCCTCTTCTAAGGGTATGAATGAATACCTTGTAATGATTTCACTCAGAAGAAAGAGACCTACAAGTGTGTTATTCTATGAATATACATGATATAGCAATGATAATTGACAAGATATTTCAAGATATAGCATGGTTTGTAATGAAAGATTGTTAGATCAATAGGGGTATTCCTAGATAGATATAACAATGTAATAACATGTGCAATGTACTAAACTAGAATTGGAAGTGTTAGTTCTTATTTTTTATTTGACAAGGAGGGATGGAGCACGATGTCCATCATGGCATCCACGATATCAAGATAATGCATGATGTGGATCATGGCATTGTAAACAATGAGAAGAAAAAAAGAAATGAGAACAAAAGGCAAGAATAAAGAAGCATATAAAAATGGCCAAAGGGATAAACAAATAAGGGACATATGCACATGTCATGCAAAATAGAAAGCAATCATACAAGGCATGTTGAAATGATGAATACACATATAATTGAAACAAGAAAGGGTTAGCATGAGGGCCATAATCATATGGAAACTTATAGACAAAGGACATCAGAAAATGTCCTAAGGCACACACATGAATATAAGCAAAGGACATTGGAAAATTTCCTAAGGCACATATAGGAGATAAATAGGAAATAAGGAATGTAATCAATCTAGATACAAAAAGAAAGAAAGGAAAGCATGTAAAAACTAGAAATATAATCACATATAACTAATCAAAGGAAAAATGTTCAAGTACGCAATACATATTAGTACAAGACTAGGTATATGCTAATAAATACACAAGTGATATATACTAGTGAGAATTGATAGAGTGATCTGTGTAAGCTAGTAAATAATGTACATCATCATGATAACTAGAATGTGTGGTGTAGAAATGATATAACCTAGATGGTGTAGTCATGTAGAAGATGCCCCTAGTGGATAAATATATCAATGTATGTCTCAAATGTAGAAGTAAGATGCCCCCTTAATGGGTAAAGCGAAGAAATCAAGGATATAGATGTTACTACACACACTCAAATAAGATTAAGTGAAGCACGGTAATGTAGATAAATTGAGAAACAATATCATATAGCAATAAATGTAAGTCTAACATGATAGTAGAAATGTAAAGCATGGATGATGCATACAATAAAAATGTTTTTCAAAATTTGGATGTTTTTGTATTTTTGAAATATTTGAATGTTTTTGGATTTTTGATATAATTTATGTACAATCAATCATGAAGAGACCATGTGCAACAAAAATTGAGAAACTATGTACAAGTAAGCAAGAAGAAACTATATACAAGTGAGACTGAGGAGAGGTGATACTAACCGATGAGTCTCATAGGAGACTCCCTATCTTGGTTTCCTATATCAAACAAAGGAATCATGAATGATTTTGAATCACAAGGGAATGGATATGACTATGATTCTAAATATTTAGATTCATTGTTGGTATCTTGGAAATCATAATAACCTATATTATTACACTCATCATTATCATCTTGATTTTTAACCAATGGAATGCTAGTGTTGACTTTTGTTGTATTTGGATCTTTTCTTTTGATGAACTGTGTCTATGAATGATTTGCCTTAGGATGTTCAATAAATTCCAAACCTTGGGGACAAACATTATCAACTATTAGAATAGTAGTGATTCCTTGAGCATCTTTGCCCAACCCTTGACCTTGAAAATCAAACTATTGTAGATATTTTTAACCAAAGCCATATTGATTTGAAATTTGAGCCTCATTTTTGAGAGGTAGATATGCCTCTTTTTCATGCTTTACCTATGCCTGTGGTACTATTTATTTCTTTGATTTTGATTTGTAATCCCTTTATTATTTTGAGTCATGCTTTGGTTACCACTTTTGTACTATTTCTAAATTTGACCCTTTGTGAATATGTTCCCATGTCACTATGGATTGCTAGACTGATTTGCCTTATATAGGGTCCTCATTAGTAATTATCTATTGTATATGTTGTTTTAGTGCTTAACATGAATCTGTATGATGCCTATGCATTCTATGATATGAACAATAATATTGGAATCTTCTCTTTAGATGTAGAGGAGGTAGTTTTATCAACTTAGATTTAATCATTTCCATTAGTACCTAACTTGAACTCTTATTTGATCTTTGAATTATTTTTGAATCCCTAGTTGTAGAGTTACTTTGTTGTGATTTATTGTTTTGATATATAACATTACTTGTAACCAATTGACTAGGCGAAGGTGCATGTACATGATTGATACTAGGGTGCCTTTGAGGCTTTTGTATTATGATTTGATTTTCCAACTTTGTGATCTTTTCATGTAAAATCTGATTATGTGTTTGTAAATCTGAAATTAACTTTCTCATACTAGTGATTTTATCCCTTAGAGTCTCAAAAGTGAATATGTAAGCACATATGTTGAAGAATATTTGAAGAAACTATAGGCTGAATTATGCATTAGGAACAATAGTATAGGCTACCTCACCTTTTAGAAGGGTTATAGAATGTAATTGTTTAGAGGGAAAGTAGATGTCACCCTCTTGGGGAAGAGGAGGAGAAGGAAATTCTTTCTTGTGAATAATATGTAACATTGAAACTTGATAGGTGGTTGTTAGCTTATGTAGATACTAAAAAGTAGCCAAAGAGTTAGATAAATATAGCTATAAACCACGTATAAGGGATGAAATGCATGTAATTGGAGTTACAAATTGTACAGAAATATGAATATAAAGAACATTCCTCATGAGAGATAGCAAGTTTGGGATAGAAAGCATGAATGTTTGCATGAATGCATAATAAACTTTGGCATGTGATATGACATTTATAATGTGTTTAACATGATAAACTTGAAAATTTTCCATATGAGAGATAGAAATCAAATGGTAGAGAGCATGGAATTATGCATAAATTCATAAAGAGTTTTGACTTGTAACATAATATTTCTAACATGTTTAGAAAAATAGAGTTGGAAATTATTCCACATGATAGAGAGAGAGTATGTAAAGTAGATATTGAAATCTTGTGCATTCTTAGCAATAATTATTTTAATATCATCCCTTATTATGAAAATTAAGCATGAACAAGAAAGCATGAAGCTTCACATTAACATATGGTAAACTTCATAATTCATGTACATGATAGGACCAAGTATGGTCTCCTTATTATTTGCAATAAATGTATGAAAAATTTAGAAAAAAGTGAGATCCATTTTTGCAATTTATTTTTTAGATGTAAGGTGATACCTCAAGAATAAAATAGGAGCTAGTACATGCAACTGGGGTTTTGACAATGATATTTTTGCAAAATACTTTGAAATTTTTAAAATGAAAGTGGATTTTTGATTTAAATATGTAACTAAAAATTGAGAAAATTATTGGAAAATGCTTGATTGAATAGGACCTAGTATATGCAACTAGGGTTTTGAGAAAAATAATTTTTTTTAAAATTACTATTAAATTTTAAAACTTAATGCTAATTTATAATTTAAATATGTAGGTAAAAAATCAAAAAAATATTGGAAAAATATCGAGACTTAGTATGGGCAACTAGGATTTGAAAGAACATTATTATAAAATTTACTACTAAATTTTAAAATTTAATGCTAATTTATAATTTTATTGTGCAGGTGAAAAATTAAAAATTTACTTGAAAAATTAGCTAGGAATTTATCCTAGGGTTTTTATGTGCAAATGAAGTAAGATGGGTTCACTAAATGCTTTAACCTTTTTAGGAATATTTAGTGTATTTTTACTAATTTAGTTAAATGGTTTGAGTAGTAGCATTATTAAATAAATATTAAATAATTAAGATACTAATTTATGTAAATTAGATTGAAATTTTGACCTTTCTAAAAATAGTAATAAGATGGAGAAAATAAGACTTAGATGGAAACTAGCTGATATGACTAAGATAGGGTCTGAGATTCACTATGTAGAACTAAAACACTATCACAAACTAAGATCTTACCTTCATTTTATGATTAGATAGGAATAAAAAAATTAGACAGGAGTTATACTAGCACTGTAATCCACCTCTACAACTATTATCTTAAGGATTTAATATTTTTGCATTTTGTTCATCAGGTCTGTATGACGTTGTCCATGAAGTTTTAATAGTTAAAATTCTATAGAGCTCTATGTAGAGAATATTTTATCTTCAAACCCTATAATCCATTGTGCGTTGACCAATTTTGAGAAATAGGGGGTGGGGGGGGTGGTTTATTGTGTATAAAATTCACTGAACATATATCCACACTCCTTATTTGGTCACACTACCTACATACCAATACTCTAAAGAGGGATCAAGCCATATGTATTCTCTCACTTGATTTGCTTTATGAAATTGAGTGTATGAATATGAAAAATGCTAAACTAGATGTACATGAGGTAGCTAAGGAATATTGTAAGGACTTGAATAAGCTTGTAAGTATATTGGATGGATGTATGCAGAGAATAGGGAAGATTACTTGAGTAGTCTTACTTGTATTCTTGTTTGGTTAGTGACATTTTCTAACCCTTTATAAATTATATTTTAATGGGATTTTATAGGGATCTATTGGTCATAGGTTGAATGTCCTCACATTAGGCTGATAAGGAGAAGGATGGGGAACCAAAAGGAACTAACCATTGGGGCCAAAAATGTACTTGGATAGGAGCATTAAAAGAAGATAGGAGTGGTACTAATGCTATAGTCCAAGTATGGTGATATTATCCTAATCTAATGAGGCTTGGGGGATGGACTAGTCATGGAAAAATGGGTCTAACTTAGCTAGGATCAAGTATAGAAGGCTATGCATGATTTGGAATTAGTGGAAAGATGCATATGAGGGTTATGAAAGCAAGCAAGAGGGACTTATGGGTTGGGTGTCATAAGTCAGAATCAAGTTACCAATTTTTATATTTTATATGACTACATATATATCTGTGACCAAAATTATACCATATTAAATATTGAGCCTCATTTTGGAGAGGTATATTTACTTGAATTATCTATGCTTATTGTAATATTTCTTGATCTAATTGTGTCTTTTGAACCTTATCTTTTTCTAAGTTATGTTTTGGTAACCATTTTTGTATTGTTTCTAAGTTTGACCCTTTTTAAATTGGTAAATGTGTCATTATATGTTTGGATGTTGTGTCATTATGTGAGTCATCTATATCCATTATTTTTTGTATTTTAATTTTTAATGCTAAACATGAATTTGTGTGGTTCCCATGTATTTTATGATATGCACAAAATTACTTGTATCTCCTCATTGGGTGTATAGGGGGTAGGTTAATCAAATTAGCTATAATAATTTCCCTTAGTACCTCAATTGAACTCTTATATTAACTTTGAATGCTTTTTAAATCAATAATTATAGATGTACTTTATTGTGATTTATGATTTAGATATGTAACATTGTTTACCACAAATTTACTAGGTGAAGATGCATATACATGATTTACATTATTGTGCCCTACAGACCTTTGTCTTGTAAATTAATTTTCCAACATTGTAATATTTTCATGTAATAGTTGATTCTAATTTTGTTAACCTATAATTTTATTGATCATACTGATAAATTGATCACATAGAGTCTCACAAGTGTAAACACTAGTTGTTTCTCATTGAACATATAGGCACACATCCTTTATGGAAGAGGTGTGAATAGGATAAGTATGGGGATTAGGTAAATCATTATAGGCTGATTCTTGTCATGGAGGGGTGATAAAATGGACCTAATTAGAGGGAATGTAGTTATCACCCTTATGGAGATGAGGACAAGAAGGAGATTATTTCCTCTACATAAGATATGACATTGAAACTTGAAACATAATTGTTAGATTATGTGCTAAATCATCTATGTGTGTATGGGTTTGCTTGTTAATTAAATTCAACATAGGAGAAAAATAAAAATATATGAGATATGACATATATTTTAATTGATATAAAACATCATCTATACATGTGTTTATGTCTTTGTTGAGTTCATTACAAATTATAGGGAATAAGAATGCAAATGAAAGTAATAAACTTTATAATAAAAAGTGATTAATTTATTTTATCATTATGATCATGATTATATGAAATAAAAATTAGAAGATATATGGATTTGAAATATGAGTTTTGGAAATAAAATTGGAGTATAAAGATAAAAATATATGAACCTTAATTGTGTCTAGGGTTAGGGTTATTTGAATCTAGGGTTTCTTTGCAAAAAAATTAAATTATATTCAAATAATTTGAAACCCTAATATGAAAATTATTTAATTAGCTAGGTTTTATAAAAAAAATATAAAATCAAAATCATGCATCCCTAATTGATTGCACAAAAATTTAGAAAATTTAAAATAGAGTTTGAAGCAATATCAAAAGTAAGTTGGGTTCACCAAATGATTTAACCTTTTAGGGTTTTGACTATGTAAATCCTAAGTTATATTAAAGGGTTGAGTTGTCTAAATCAGATGAATAATATGAAATAAATAACCAATAATATTTTTATATATTTTTAATTATTTTCCTTTCTAAAAATAGTAATAAATATAAATAAATAAAGAGTTATCTATAAAATTACTATCACAAAAGATCTAGGTTATAAAAACTAAGTTATGGACAAGTTTGAGTGTCATCAATAGGGTCTCTAGGTCTACTTATTCATTAGATAATAGTCCCCACTTAGATATTAGCACCATACTTATCTAGTTTCCTTAAAATGGTTCTATTTTCCTCTTTATAGGAGCACCTACACCTATGTTTCTAGGTTTTATTGCTACACATGAAATATGGAACTTTGCATTGTGCCTAAAATAACTAATTTAGTAAGCAAACCCTAATACTCTTTTCAATTATTACATGAGCAATAAATATGTGTTTGTGAGTAGGATAGGCTAGACATCCTCAATACCCCACTATGAATAGAGTTGTATGCATAACATTACTCTGAGAAGGGATCAAGATTGATGTAGTTATCCTACATAGTGTGTGGTGTAAGTGCAAGTGAATGCTAAAATGAGAGTGGTCTTGAATTCCTTGAGTGTGTTTGAGATTGAAAATATTTGAAATATAGGCTTAGGATATATTTATATGATAGTATCCATAACTAGGGTAGAATGAGGATCACGTACCTTAATTTTTTCTCAAATTGTTTCTTATTTGGATATGCATTTACATCTATTTTCCATCTAGTTTGTAGAGGTCAAATAGTCTTTTATTTATAGTGATCTATAGTTTTGGTGGATAATAAAATGTATTTAGGCTAAAATTAAGAGGGTCACACATTTGAAAATATATATTTTCAAGAGAGTTAGAGTGAGGGACATTAATGCCAAGTTGGGGACACTAGTGCCATGTGGCTCTAGTGTCCTTAATGTGGTGCTAGTGTCTAATAGATAAATTATTGAGCACATTGGATTGGGATCTAAGAATGTTATGCTATACTTTGTTTGAGTTGATAGAATATGTATATGGTCTACACAATGACTTTAAAAGTGTGATAAAGGCCCTAGGATAAGTCTATGATGAATCTAGGAATAGGTTGTCTCAACCAACACTTTTAACATCTAAATAGAAATTTTGGTTGATTACATCTATTATAAACCTATATAAACCTTAATATTTATTAAAAACATAATACATATATAAAATCTTAAAGTGTTCCACTTTTACATGGGTGAATTTTGATAGTTATGATCATTATTGTTTATCTACAACAACCCACTCTGGTCTAAACTAAACCACTCACATTAAAAATTATTTTATAAAATCACACCTATCCTTATTGTCAAACTATAATCCTAGTGTTTTTATGGCATGATAAATTATTCAAATGGGTCCATATAAAAATAATAATCTCTTATTTAAAAGGATTTATAAAATATCTGTGATACATATTTACACTATTGCATAATAAAAAAAATTCACAATTCTTCCCAAGTTACATACCTATCACTAATATTAGTCATAATCAAAGTCTAAATAACTTAAAATAAAAGTCTATGAAGTCATTTTAAATTATAAATACCAATAATTAGCTATATACACATATGAAATTATAAAAAATACACAATCACACTAATTAGGAAAACTAAGTATGGCTTGATTTCCTTCCTTAAAGTATTGTCTTTGTAGGAAACAAATAATCATTAGGTGGGCTTGATTGGGTTTATCTCAACCCATTAAAATTAATATTTTTTTTACATTTTTAAAACCTTCACATTTAGTTTATGGTTTCAAGGAAAAAGAAGATAATATATTGACCTTCATGCATCATCAAGGTTTGGGATCACAAGTACAAATCAAGAAATTATAGTCAAAGGTGATTATATAGTCACTTTTATATGCTTAAATGTAGTTAAATACTAGCCAATAATTCACTCTAAAAAAGTGGTACTAACTCAATCTTATATAATTAACCCTATATAAGCAAAAAATCATCCCCTAAACCAATAAAACTATAGGAATGCTTATCACTAATTTACTCTTCAAGAAGATAGTTATAGTTACAAATACAACTTAAAAAGATATGCATCATGGTCTCTTTCATAATTTTAATTTTTATCACACATACTTATTAAATCAAAATAATTGTTTTTAATCATTTACATTTAGGTGTATGCTTGCATGCCACATTTACTTATCTAAATTGTATTATAAATTTTATATTTTATTTAGATGAATCTAACTCATTAATCCAAATAAGGGTAAAATATATTGGTGAACCCACACACATATCAAATAATGAAAAACCCTAGGGTTTCCTTAAGGGTTTCATTTCTAGGTTTTTATATTTTTGTCTTAAGATTACATGTATGAATTCTAATTTTCCACATACAAAAGATAATTAATATTTTCACCTTTGGACCTAGCCTTCTTCATTCTTACATAATCTCATCATATTCCATCCAAGAAAGATAGTTACATTGTATGTCTCAAAAAAATTCTAGATTAATTGGGACCCATATAGAGAATTATCAAATTCCCATTAGTACAAATAAAATGGTTACAATGAATTTTTATTTTTATTTTGACAATACAATTATTTATGAATATGTGAAAATAGATGACTATGTTGATATCCCTCTATTGAGGTATGATAATAAATATAATAAAAATGATCATTATGATCAATATAACTATGAGGTACTAGATATAATTAATTAAAATTATCTTAATTGGGCATATCCTAACCAAGTTAAAATATTATCCAAATTGAGTGAATAACTCCATCATTGTCTTAGAGAGTTGTGTAGAGTTGTCTAATTAACTTAGAATATAAGGCATCACATGAAGATAATATTAATACATCTCAAGTACATAGAAAAAGTATCTTTACATTATTCTCTAATCATTTAAAAATTTTACTTTTAAATCTATTATTTATATCACTACTACCAATACCATTCACATGTGTACACCTTTAGTGACCTATGTGACATCTGTCAAAAATCTATAGGAAACATTATGGTTTAAAGATATTTTTATGCCCATTCCTACGTAAGTAACCTTAACCACATATATTATGTCTATACATACTCCATTTCCAACATCACATAATGAATGTTAATTTGAGCACACTGTTAAAATTTTAAGATCTAGCCATGTGATGGATTCACACACCTTGGTTTATAAACTATTATCTCTTGCGATATCAGTCTACCATTTTATTTTTTATTACATAACACACCCTAATTCCATCATGAAATCATGGAACCTCTTTTTTTTTTAGAGTCTTTTATTTTTATTTAATGGAGTTTGGTGGCATTGGCTTATTTTAGTTTCTAGTTTAGCAGGATAAAGTGTCTTTAAATGTGAAGTCAAAATTTTAGTCTTGATTCATGGTTTTAACAGGGTTAGAAAGAAAAATGTTCATTAATAAAGCCTAAAATTTTCCCTCATATTACTTATTTATCTTTTATAAAACACCTTATTATGTGTCTATCCACACCTTTTTGGCCTATATAATTATGATATATGTACATATTGTATGAATAATGTATATGCATATTATTTTAGTTAAATCTAGTTATCTTTATATAAACTAGTATGATTTAATGGATATAATTTTTATGGAGTTACTAATGGAAAGTGAATAATGAATAATAAAATTATTTCAAACTATCTTATACCTACATCTATAAAGGAGAGAGATACATTTGACTTGTTGCCAACCTATAGTAAGTGTCTATACATATTTATGGGATAAAACCAATTAGTTTTGGAACAACAAAAAACATAAACTTAAGAAAATTATTAATCTTGAATATTATTTAATATTTGGATCCCCATTGATAATTTATACACTTTTTAAAAAAATGGTATCTCATTTTTAGTATGTATGCAAAAGTTATGGCTCTTGGAAGAAACCTAAAACAATGTTGTTGCTATCCCATAGAAATGACTGTAGGTGAATTTTTCATAATGTGATGGTTTTAAGAATATTTAAGTGGATATTATCATTGGTTTTAATAATGGAGTGGTTCCTAGACTATTGGAAAATGAATAATCTGATTATAAGATTTACTAAACTATAATTTTCCTTTATGTAACAATTGTTTCCATTAGAAGTCAGTTGGCAATTTGGATTTAAAGATATCTTCCATGATTCAAGGAGTTTAATTGATTCCTTGAATCTAAGGATGAACATATTAAATATCTATCATCCATTTAATCATTTTATTTACAAAAAGTAATATTTTACTATTTGTATTGTTGCAGCTAAATAAATTTATTGTTGTATTGTTATAACCAACTATATTTTTGGTGATACCATGTATATTTAGTTGTAAACACTATGTTATTTTAGGTTTTATTAAAACTAAAATAAATTTAATGAGGTAGCCTCTAATGATTTAGGATCAGTGAAAAGGTATTCACTTTAAGGCATGAGTTATAGGGTATTAGGTTTTATAAAAAACCTATTGGTGGAATAACGGTGAGGGAGGTAGATTGTTTACCATAGATGAGTTGGAGATGGGTGAACCTATATATACTTGATATCGGTGGATTTATGATAATTATAACTAAGGTGGTTAAAAATTTAAAATAAACTAAAAAATGGGGGAAAGGTAGGATAGGAAAGGAGGTTTTTGGACCACACTAGATGAAACCTTTCTAGACTAGTACTTGAACTTAGGTTAGATAATAGATCACATACCAATATTTTTTATAAGATATTATAGCACACTGATAATAAAACATAGTCAAGATTCAAAGGGAACTATAATAAAAAAATATTTAAATACATGAAATCAAAGCTTTTCACATTTATTACATTGCAGTATCATATCTATAATGGGGGATTATGATTTATATGAAAAAATTATTCAAATTAGCTATATCTTAAAATGAATTATTTTAAATAAAATATAAATTATATACAACCAAATAATGATAAACTAAAATGATATCACTTATTAAATAATATAGAAGTTAGAGAAGAATTGATATTCACACAGGACTACTTCATAACTTCTTATTAATCTCAATAGCCAAAATTCTCCTCATTTTGAGACTAGAAGGTTACAAATATAAATAGGATTAGGATAGAGAAGGACTCATTTATCAAGTGAAGTATAGTAATTTAGTTCAAAAAAATTAATTTCATCCTAATCTCATACAAAATATGGATATATAGTAGTCATCTCAAAATAGTCTCTTATAGCTAAAAATATAATATATACATGTAATGTATATATAAAACCAAAGTTATAACTTAATAAAAACATGCAAGTAGATAGTTATATTTATATGGTTGCTGATGTGGAACCAATATCCAAATTAAATGGAGTGACAATTATAAGGATCAAACTATTCATTGAAATTCCTTATGGAATCAAAACTAGGTCTCCTAGAGTTTGCATGAATGTAAATACTAAAAATTAGTAACTTTGAGATACTAGGGTGACATTAGAATTTGGATTAATGGTTGGTCCTAATCTTGAAGCTATTTTTTTTAACCTAAGTTCTTCAAATAATGTATGTGCTATATCAAACTCTATATTTATGACATCAAAATTGATCATGGAAGGTTTGAAGATTTTGATGGGCTCTACCATAAAACTTGTTTGTTTATCTTCTAAGATCTTGAATTATACTCCTAGAGATTTAGCTCTTGTCACCCTATCCTTAGTAAAGTTAAAAAATTACAATATTTTGTCATTGGTTCTATATAAAGTGCATTACAATTTCTCCTTGAAGTTTTTTGTAGCTTCCTAGAGGAAGTTCTCAAAATTTTGCTTGTTGACTACTTCACTTATAGGAGTGATCACATTAGTGACCCTCATGTCCTTAAATATTTCCAAAGCCTCACTTTCATAATTTGAGAAATGTCCCAGTAAAGTCTTCATCTAATTATTCCAATTGAGGGAAGCATCCCTTATAATAATTACATAGTTAAGGCACCATGATGCATCCATACTAGACATCAAGTATAATTGGTTGAAGGTACTAGTTATATAGCATTAAACCAATAAATTCAACCTCTTGTCTAGTTATTTAATTTGATGGAAAAACTTGGTTATATATGTTTTATTGTATTATCTTAGTATCTTATAAATTTGTATACTATAATTTTTTTTGTATAACTTAGTATTTTCACTTTGCACATCATCAATTATCTTTCAAGGAACATGTATAAATTATCTTTGTCAAAGTATTTGATGTGTTTCTTATTTAATTTTAAATATCTCTTTCATGGATTCATCGATTGAATCCACAAAAGTGAATAAATCTCTAGTATATTAATTAGGATCCCTTTGATCATTTTTTGATTTCTTTTCCAAGATAAATAAATTCTCTCTTTGTTCAAATTCAATTTATTTTCTTGTGTGTAGATTTAAATCCTTCCTCTTCCTTACCATTTGGATAGTTACATTATTTTTTTCAAATTGGGTAGATACTATAGGTAAATCTAAAATAACTAGGTTATCTCTATCATTAATTACATTCTACATCTCCTTTACCCATTTAGGAATAACAAGCTCCCCTGGTTCTTCATCTTTTAGGCTAGGGTATTCTGATGTGAAAGGTTGAGGAGTCATTGGAGGAGGTGTTATTTATGGAGGTTCTAATGATGCAATTGTTTGTATGGAGAATTATAGTGGTTTATAAAAAATCCTCTTTTAATGTAGTGACTTCAATCACATATAAGGTCAATCCTAGATTTTTCTCGATACTCATAGTGGCTAACTATATGGGTGAATATTATGTCATGGGTGAGTCTAATTTAATTGGATTTTTCTTGAGGTCTAGTGGACTTCTAGGGTTGTAAATGGAAAATTTAAACAAAATTTTAAAATAAACCCCTTTATTTAGGTCCTTTATTTTAATTCAAGAAGAAATATTGGACATATCAATAGAACTAGACAAAGTAATATTTGGGATAGAGATAGGGAAAAATGTAGATGGACTATTTATAGTCTAAATAGATGAAACAAGAGAAGAAACTACCTCACTTATGTGTTATCTTCATTATTAAATGATGATTTTCTGATCTAAAGATACAATTAGAGTTTATTCTTATTTTAATATTTTTAAGTTGATGGATTTAGCCTTCTCTAGTTCTATCTCTTCATCATCTAGGGAACTTGTTCACTTAATTTAGGCCCAGTCCCCATCATTGTTTTTGCATATTATTTATCTTCATTAGTTGAATACTCAAATAAAGATATCATTGGCATAGGATCTTCTTCTTATTATTCATTAAGGGATTATTATATGGTGGGGAGATGAAAATATGTATATATTTTTTTGTTTTCCCTTGGAGGAAGTGGAATGACTCTTAACTTTCCTCTAACAAGTGACCATAGGGGGAAGTGGAAGGAGAGGGACATGGTAAAATAATTCAAGGAGCTATAGTATTGGAAAGTATGACTACAGGTGATGGTGAAGGAATAGTGAATAGAGGGATAACATTAGTGGGAATAATGGTGAACGGAGTATGGGATACCATAGTAGGGAGTGATAGATAGGATGCCTCCTAAGTGATGATAGTGGATGGTTGTGGTCTTATTAGATGTGCTTGAGAAAGAGAATAAGTATTTAAAATTTATATGAAATAATCTCATATAAAATTATGGAGATTTAACTATGTTGTAATTATGGATAATAAGGGGGGGTTAATTATTTTCCTTGAAACAATCCTTAAATTTTACTTATCATTAATGAAGCATTAAATCACATACATACATTAACAAATGCATAAATAAACATCTATGAAAGTAAACAACATAGGATCACATAATATATGTGGAAAAACATATCATGGGATAAACCAAATGAAAAAAAAACTTGGAATAAATTATTATAATAAATGGATGATAATTTAGTGAGGCACCAGCCCCACAAGGAACCCAAACCCCTTACTAGTCAAACACCAACTCAACTAATCCTTCGGTGAGCAAAAACTTACAAGGAAGAACCAACCCCCTAGGTAATTTAGAACAAAATAAAATAAATTAAAAATATGATCACATTTCAATACCTTTTTCTCACTACATTGATTATGATCCACTCATTTTGTTCTTTAAACTCTTCTATCTCTCTCAAATAGCCTATTAGTCCTTCTCACTCAACTAGCCCTTTCCTTGGCAGAATTAGGTCAAATAAACTTCCTCATAACTTGTATAAATATTTTTAGATATTAATAAAATAATAAACATAACTCTCTTATTATATTAAATCCCTCTCCCTTATTTCTAAAACTCTATATCATTCAATTTTCTCCTCAATATTCTAACTAGTAAAATTAGGCCTATTAGACCTTCTCTTTATACTTGAGTTTTGATCTCACTCATATTGGTCAGCCAAGAACTTATCCATAATTGGATAAATTTTTTAATAAATCAAAAAAAATGTTTAAAAATTGAAACACCTACTACATAGGTCTTTCACCACCCATAAGGACCAAAACGACCATTAGGCCTGATAGAAACCTAATGTAATTAGGCCGTCTTAAAGCACATGTTTCACCTTGATGACCTTGGACCACCATGAGCCTAAAAAAATGGATTAAAAACTTTAAAAATTATTAAATTATACCATTTATAATCTCACCTTATGTTCCCAACACCATTTAGTTCATTTCACTCCTTGAACCACGTAATTAGGTCTACTCACAATTAGGCCTTCTCATTGTTAGAAAGTCTGTCTTACAAATTTGATGAATACACTCAACTTTGACACATAAATAAAAAAATCATGTGGATATAAAATAAATGACCTTATTTTCATCACCAATTCCATTATACATCACAATATAGGTAAAAATACCTCAACCTAATCAGCTTCATATGCTCACTTAGAACTACACACAGGGTTCAAAAACCCATTCAAAAGCCTTTGACTTTTTACACATTCATAGGAGTTTACCATGCATAAAAATGTGTCAAAATTAACATATGATACATATAGAAAAATTAATTTGAATTTTATTTTTATAATTTATGTAATAAGACTCAAGAACATCACTTTCACTCACACATAGAAAATTGTTTGTTGCTCCAAAAACATAGTCATGAAAATCAAGATTTAGAACACCTATGTGAACACTTTTATGAACTTAAAATGGATTTACATGATTATTAAAAATAATTATAACATATTTTAATATATATATATTATTATTTTAAATATAAATATTTTTCTTACGAACCAATATCATGCCTTCACCCCACACAGACTTCACTATGTTAGACATGTCACATTGGGAACACCTTTTTGCTTGTATATGAGCATATTAAAAACTTATAACAAAAATGGATATTAGATATATGTATTTAAAAATTACCCCATGAATTTTTATCCATACCTAATCCACTACAACTAATACCTAATCTCATTCTCACTTCTATGTGGTTTTCTCATTGTCTTCCTTATTAGGCCTATCTAGTGATAGGTCAACTTTCATGACCGATTTAACATATTTAAGGTATAGAAACTGATTAAAAACTTACATGGGAAAAAAATATAAGTATAACACATCATCCTAAAATAATTTTCATTCTTTGACTTGGTCAACCATACCTAATACAATAAAATTATGAGAAAGAAGGGTTTTCCTTTGGCTTCCACTCACTCTTTTGACAGACCAATGCCACCTATAGACTCCTAGGAGAGTCCTATAAATGATACAATCATAAAAATAGGTAATATAATAAATTTTGAGATATTTTAAACAATATATTTCCTATTGGATCATTATGAGGGTTTTAGGAGGGTTTAGATTTCCTTCCATTATTAGAAATCATTCATAAAGTATTTCCCCTCAATTCCAAAACAAATGCCAAGAAATCCAAGATAATAACCTATTGAGGTCAAAATACCCCAATTTTTTTAAAATTGGGGACCTTTAAATAATTTGAACCATAAACACTGAAAACTCAATGTGATTGGATCATTGTTAGAATTTGAAGATCATCCACTTTGATAAATTTGGCTTACTAGTTTATGATTTTTATTTGAGATTACTTAATGTTACTAATAATTGGCATTCATGTCTTATAGTTTTAGGGTTCAAGGAACCCTTATGAATAGATCATGCTTATAATTTACATATTGACTTTATTCAAGTTTTCAATAGATTTTAGTTTATGAAAATTCTAATCTAAATTCATGTTTTGAAAGCTCTCCTCCAAAAACCCTAGCATAAACCCTTGGTTCAAATTTTTATTTGGAGGGAGTATTTTGTGGGAATATTTCAAATTATGATTTAATCCTAATTTTATGTGAAGGCTTAGTCATGTTTTACAACACGACCAAACCCTAGCCTAAAATATGTTTGGTCCCTTTTCATGATTTTCCCCCTTTTATCCTTTATTTTTAACCAAGTCTAACATTTGTGATTGGTAGGATTCTTTTAATTTTCTAGAATGGTCCCCTTTATGACCTATTTAACCTAAAACCTTAACACTAAGGCCCTATTCATGTTTATTAACATGAATAAGACCTTAGTCTTAACATTTTAGCCTAAGTCTTATTTCTAACTAAGTCCAACTTAAACACATTGATTTTTATAGATCCAATGTCCCATGCTCCACCACAAGGGGATAATATAATGGAGTGAGGAAAAAATGATTAACCTAAGCATTTGGTCCTTTATACCAATCATGTGTGAGCATCTAGACCATGATTGATGGCTTCATCAAGACTGAGGATCCAATAAAGTGAATGCATTGACAAAAAGTCAAAAAGCCCAAGAAGCCCTGTGTAGCTACCATGTGGCACTCCTACATTCGTGACTTGATAAAAATGGGTATTATATATTAAAAAAAACCAATCATGTAAAAGTGTCTAGGTCAAGATCAATGATTCACTACCACTCACCCAAAATGGATCCAATGTAGTGAAGCCAATGTTCAAATGTCAAAGCCTAGAGATATTCTCATGAGGATGACAAGTGTCATCATCTTAGGGAGTCAAATAGAGATCAAAAACCCATGGGACCTCCCCAAATTTCAACAAGGTCAAAGCTTGGAAGCCCCATAAATCCAACATGTGGTGCTCTCATAATCATCAAGAATGAATGAACTAATGACATGTATTCACTTGGATTCTAATAAAATGGATATTATTTCATTATACCTCTTGATCAGATGGAGTGAATTAAATATAAGATCCATGGAATATAGGAACTTTAAGAGCTTAAATTGATAATTTCATGACTAAAAATTGACATCTGTGAGGCCATCATTAACATTTGCATGACCATCAACTTTAAGCCCACCAAAAATAAAGAAATTAATAATCTTAAATTTGATGTTCTCATGAATGTCATTGATGCCTGTGAGGTTGTCATTAACATCTATTAGGCCATCAAATTAAATCTCTTTAAACAATTTACTTAGATAAATAGGTTATGTTTTATGTCATTCGAGGGGTCATTTGATATTATGATTTAAAAATTAGCATAAATATCTTAACCTAAGTCTATAACATGTTTATTGACATAAAATAAAATTAGCTTAAAATATTTTAGCCTAAGTCCTTTGTTATAACCATGCACTGATTAAAGTCCTTACATCTTATAGGATCAATAACTCATACTTCATCAGGCCTAGATGATCCAATGGCATGAAATTACCAATGATTATTCAATGGTTCTATGAGATCTTGTGGGCTTAACATGTGGTAGACATGTGTTCAACATGTGATTGGTGTAGGATAAAGAGCTCAGAAAGCCCATGGTGGTGCTAAGTGGCACAATCATGGGGCTTGATGCAAAGATGGAAAATGACATATGAGGGCCTAGATTATGATCAATTGCTTGTATTGATATGTAAATCTTGATTGAATGACAAGAAGAAAAAGTCAATTGTTAAATAATAATGACTAGAGATTTGAAGGTATTTATGAAAAATTCCATGAAATTTGATAGATAGATGCCAAATAAGTGCCATGCAAGCACAAAATGACAAAATTAAGATCTTATGTACTCTAAATGCAAACATATAAAGGTAGAGGTCAAAATCAAATCTGAGGCACATATGAGTCAAAGTCCAACTATTTCCATTAAAGATTTAGGAGAGCCCCAAACTTGCATAAAATTCCTAATTTGAGCTCATATTTATCATAGTTGAGTTAGAAGATAGTCTAATTACAATTTAAGCACAAAATAATTAACCCAAAGACCATTTGGAACATAAAAATAAGTAATTTGCAAAGTTTGTTAGCATATTTACCTCCAAGTCAATGTAATTTATAAATGTAAGTGTATTCTATAACCTTGTAGAAAAAGGACAATTTTCCATACTTTTTGTACATTTGTATCTTGTGACTGACTTGTATACTGCCTTGTCCTCATATAAAAGGTAGTACTACCATTTTGTAAAGGGATGGAATTTAAACCAAAATTTGTACACTTTGATCAGTTAATACAAGTAATAAATTATAAAAATATTGTCTAAGTTTGTTTGTGTTAATTATTATATGATTTTTCCTCTCAATTACTAGTTTGAAGTCTAAAATTTGAATGGTTTCTATGAATTCTAAGTTGCATCTTTGATTATAAGTTTTCTAATTTGTGCCTATGCTAGAATAGCTAAATGATCTTAGATTTGATTCATTTTTTTATTCACATTAAGATGTGCACATACTATTTGAAGTGTGGTATCAAATCTTTAAAGTAAATTTATTTTTTACTTGTACTTCTTTATATCATCCTTAGAGGTTTGCTTGGTGTGTAGTGAAATCTAAGTTTATGAAAATTTGCACTATATATTGGTTTAATGCATACTCAGTTGTAATTGAAACTTTGTCATAATGTTTGAGGCTAAGATTTATAATTAATTATTCTCTTTCTACCTTACCCTTCTCTTTTTCTTCATTTTTAACTAGATCACTTTAATTTAAATTTCATTGTAAATGTTCATTTAGAATTAGTCTATAGTTTAAACTTTGATCATAATTCACTAGTATTAGCATAGATATTTACACTCACAAAGATTTAGACCATGGTGGATCCCAACCATCAATTAATATAAATTTTTTGGAATAGTTAAATATTGCTCTATCAATATTTACCATAGGTAACATAAGTTTCCAAAACTTACTACTCATGCTATAAATTCTCAAAATTCTAAAATGAGAAGTGTTATTTAAACATTAAGGGCACTTGTGATAGATTTAGAGGCATAAACCAACCCTTCCCCAACTTCCATGAAATAATTAGGATCTCATGCAATGATTTCACATGTCAATGAACATAAGAAAATCCTTATTAGATCTGTAATAGCCCATTTTATGCACACAAAAAACCTCAACACCAATTTTCATGATTTCTCCTTTAGGATATGAACTCAAACTTGGTAAACACACTTAACACAACCTTTCACACATTTTATAATGCTCAATATCTCTTTCACATTTGTAAAATAACTTGACCCCTTATTAGGCTATATTAGGTCTTTTTGCATAATAGGCCTTGAACTACTAGTCATACTTAGACCTTGAACACATCTTGAGACCAATTTTACTATTCTCAGCACCTCATTCTCATGTCATACAACCTCATACCTTACTCACACACTATCACTCATCATCTCACAAGCCTTAGACTACTCACCTCATCATGCTACCAAGACCGTGTCTTCTCACTAGGTCTCTTCATGCAAGAACTAAGCCTCAAAACTAACTTTAGAACTCATTTGAAGGCTTATTTACCTATTTCTCATGTCTAAATATATTTATAAACTCTATCATTCTTATATGAACATAATTCACCAAGTTTCACTATGATTTATGCATACACCTTCTCTCGAGGCTAGACTAGGCTTTTCAAGATACCTAATACTCAAAGATTTGGACTCAAACAAGCTAACTCTCAATGATTTTAACCAAGAAAATTATTTAATTAGGATGTTATGAAGACAAGTCTACTCTCAATAGGATTATGAGTTTTTTGCATCATAACATTGTGCCAAGACCTCATACATAACTCAAAAACTGCTAAACCATGACAGTTTACCTTATATGCTCCTTAGGACTAGTGATCAACAATATTATTCCATTTTATCATGATCTTGACCTTGCAATGCCATCAAACTTAGAATAATTACTAGATTACCTTCAAATTCTCTCTCAATAGAGAGACAATAGATTACCTTTAAATTCTCTCTTGTCACATACCACTTCACCATGCATGACATCAACTCTGACCTTGAGATTAATGACATACATCTTGACTTTGACATCAATGACAAAAAAAATTCCTTAACACTAACAATAGGAACATACCTCAATAATCTCTCCCTTTTCCATTGATGGCAAACACTTAAACAAAGCTTATCATTTACATCTCCCCAAGCTAAATTTAATTCAAACTGACCTTTCTCCCAAATTGGAACTTTTTCCCCCTTTGACATTAATGAGAAAGGGTTATCTTCTTGGAAAGTATCTAATCTTTAGACCTATAATAACACACCCAATCTTGGATAATGATTGGCTCCCCTTATCTCCTTAAGATATTTAGACATTATCAATATTTTAACTTGGTTTGATCAAGTCATCATACAAACTCTTTGTGACCTATCTCTTATGATCACACCTACAATAGAATCTTGATTGAACATTAAATTTGAATGTCAACAAAGAACACAAAACTCCCCCTAAGACCAAGTATGCTTCATGCCTCTGATCACTAGATGAGTACCTCCATTAATCCTAATGGAGTCACCCCTTCTCTCTTGAGTAATAAAATAACATAAAATTAGGATATTCCTAGATCTCCATGTCCTTACTAGACTAAACTTTCTTCATGATCCTTTTAGGATTGAATTATTCAATATACATTTAAACACCATCATGACTTAGTATATTTGACTTGAATTATTCATCCACAATATGAGCTAATAGGGATAATTCTTGACATTCCTTTGTATATTAACTATGCTCTACCATGGTAAATAGTCCACTTATACTTGTAGATTTGCCAGTATTCACCTTAGCTACCTTTATTTTCCACTCATTATCTTTTCTTCTTTCTTGCATTTTAGGGGTCTCAACTTTCTTATTTTGTCTTGAAAATCCATGATTACAATACTTTATAATATGACCAACCTTTTGGTAATTAAAACACACTATTCCTCTTGATGGAAACACACCATGAATCATATCTATTGAATGATGACTCTAATTATAGTTCCATTCATATTCATTTCTGGAGGGCCTTATACAATGCCTTGCTCTATAAATAAATTGATTACATGAATAAAAATAGCCATTAGAAAGATTAGCATATATTATAACATTAGGCTACTTTATAAGATCAATCCTCATTCTAATAGCACCATCATGCCTTGATTAACCATTGACATTATTGATTGCATTAGTGTTCTTTTTTTGGTCTCCATTAAAACCAAGACCTATCTTTATCATTAGCAGTCTTTTGACTACTCAGGATGTTATATAGATCATGGGTAATCTTTTCAAACTTTAGAGAGGAGTTAACCTTACTTGATGCCTGATCCAATTTATCTCTCAAGTAATCCACTTAAATTAAATACCTTTCACATTATTTTTCTTTAGATTTTAGGCTTGAAGTCAAAATCTCAAGTTAAATCTCTACCTGTTTAACTATTTCCTCCAATTCATTGGAGTTTTTGCTCAATCTAAATTCAAACATGTTGATTGTATCCTCATAGTATTTGAAAATAGAACTCATCACCCTATTATTATTTTTTCACCATTTTTTATTTCTTTTAGAGAATTCATCAACTTAGCCTCAAATTCCACCTCATCTTATTCTTCATTTGAATCACTAACAATTCCTCCAATCCATATGGAATTTTCTTGATTTGAAAAATTTAATTCCTCAGACGTGAAGATTAATTCATTGACATTAGGACCATCACCTTCATGGTCACTCTCAAAATTAATTCTCTCACTCTCATCAAATGAGTTACAATCTTCCTTGGTGTAAAGACTTCTTTTATTCTTAAAAAAATTCTTGTCATCATAGCTTCTAAATATTTTATTTATCTTATCAGACCTATAAGACTTTTCATCATCATCATGACCTTTATCCTACTCTTAATCATCCTTTCCTTATTCTTATGAGGGTACTTGTTATAAAAGTTTCTAATCTCTCCACACATGAAGCATTTTAAGGGTAGCTTACCCTTGTATTTACCTGAACTAGTCTTCAACTTTATTGCAAACATAACTATCAACTCATCATCATCAATATCATATTAATAATTATATTTGAATTTATTAACTTGTGTCTTATTTTATTTTTACTTATTTTTTGCCTTAAAATCAACTTACTTCTTTACAGGTCTTCTTTCACTTGTCCTCATCTCATACGTTGTTAGGATGCCATGAAGTCCATCCATATCTAGCTTGTATAGATCTTGAATCTCTTCAAAAATAGATAATTTAGTATCAAATTTATGAAATAGATATCTCAAAACATTTTGAACAATATTAGACTCTTTCAATTCTTCACCTAGGCCTCTTATGACGTTGATCACTTCATCAACCCTCAATAATTAGGATACAATGGTATCATCTTCATTCATCTTAGGCTTTCAAACTATATTATATGGTTTTTCAATATATCCAAATTGAACTTGTATTCTCACTCATGTAATGTATAAAAATTTTACCACATTTATTTATTAGACATATAATCCATCACCTTCACAAGTTCTATGTTTAATATGCCACACATAATACCATTCATTGCCTTTGAATTGTTATCACTATCTTTCTTACTTATTGAATCTATAGGAGGAATATGAGGTGTATTATATCCTTAAAAAACAAATTTAAAAACATCATTAAATTGATACATCAAATATTTCCTCATCCTAACACTCCAAAAAGCATAATTGGATCCATTAAACAATAGAGCCTTATTTGTAGGGAAACCACCTTATGCTTGACTAGCCATCTTTGTTTGCTTAGGATCTCCTTTAAGATATTATGATTCCTTAAAATAAATTGATATAATAAAAAAAATTTGGAAGTAAAAATATTGAGATGGTGGGGTGAATTATTTTCCTTGAAATAATCCTTCAATTTTACTTATCATTCATGAAGCATTCATTCACATACATACATTAACCAATGCATAAACATGCATCTATGAAATTAGACAACATAAGAGAATATAATATATGTGTTAAACCATATTAGGGTATAAAATAAACTAAAAAACCACTTTTAATATATTCCTATAATAAATTTATCACAATTTATTGAGGCACCAAACCCTTACTAGTCAAACACCAACTTACAAGGAGGCACCAACCACCTAGGTAAATCAGCACCAACATAGCTAACTTGAACCTATGATAATATTTTAATACCTATTTCTCACTCAACTGATGGTTATCCTATTATTTTGTTCTTCAAACTCTTCTATCTCTCTCAAACAACCCATTAGGTCTTCTTGCTCACTAGCCCTTTCCTTGGTAGAATTAGGTCAAATGACCTTGATAATCACATGTATAAATATTTTTATATATTCATAAAAAAATAAACATACCTATTTTATGATATTAAATCCCTCTACCTATTTTCTAAAACTCTATATCATTTTCTTTTCTCCTCAATATTCTAACTAGTCTAATTAGGCCTATTAGACCTTCCCTTTATACTTGACTCTTGATCTCACCCATCTTATTAGACAAAGAACCTATTAATAATTATATAACCTTTTAAATAGATTAAAAATAATAATAATAACAAGTAAAACACCTACTACATATGTCATTCACCACCCATAAGGACTAAAACCACCATTAGGCCTGATCGAGACATAATGCAATTAGGCCTTCTCAAAGCACACATTTCACCTTGATGAACTTATAACAAAATGAGAATAAAAAAATGGATGACAAAATTAAAAATTTATTAAATTATACCCATTATAATCTCACATTGGTTTCTCAAAATCTTTTAATTTATTTAACTCCTTGAACCACATAATTAGGTATACTCGCAATTAGGCCTTCTCACTACCAAAAAGTCTTTCTTGAAAATATGATAAATACAATCAAATTTTACACATAAAAAAAAAATTAACATGGATAGAACCTAAATTACCTTATTTTAATAAAAATTCCATTATATTTTACAATATAGGGAAAAATACCTCAACCTGATCAACTTCATATGCTCACTTAAAACTACATATAGGCTTCAAAAACCCAATAAAAAGACTTTGAATTTTCACACATTAATAGGAGTTTATAATGAATCTAAATTAAATGTTTGATTTAAAAATAAACCTATAAGAAGTTCTATGCAAGGAATTATCTATGGGTTTGATGTATCTAAATGAAGATCTTATGTTTTAATGGGCATCAAGTTGTCGATGTATTTAATATTGTATGTATATAGTTGGTCCTATGTGGAGAATGGTGCCACAATATCTATGTCATTTCATAGGTATGAATAATAAAGGAATTTGAATTATAGGGTAGCTTTATCAAACATTGTGTCCATAAATTCCTCACCTCTAGCACAAGAATAGACTGGGGGCTTTGAGCACATGTTTTCTTTGAAGAGGAGTCCAATCTATCAATCTAAAGTATTTAATTGATTTTTTGAATTGTCTATTTTTCTCTCTATAAGTTCACTAGAAATATATCTCTCTTTAGATCCTTAAGGGCTCAGAATTTAAAATTTTTTATTGATATCTTGATGGTGAAATGACTAAGTTTTTAAAAAGATTTTACATATAATGCCCAAAGGTCTTAGTATTGAATGTGTTCATGTGCTACCAATAAAAATAACAACCTTTTATTTCATTCCCATTTAAATTTTAATGTGTTAGTTATCTTTGGTAGGTTCACTTATTTTCCATATGGAAAGTATTTGGTAGTTTTATGTGTCTAATCATCACATTCTAGACAACTATCAAATTCTCATTTATTCACTTATTTGCCTTGCTATTAAACTCATTTATGTATTTATTGATCTTGTATCTTCAAAATTGTAAGACTTTCTCAATTTTAATTCACTCAAGCCTTTAGATATGCATATATGTTTTATATCTTATGAGGCCATGAGTTAACATAATTATGCCACATGGAACCACCTCAGGTCTATAGGGGCTCATAAGCATGAGAGTATGTTAATGTTATATATAATGGAATATTTACATGTGTCATAGGGTCAAAAAAATGGAGTGTTGGGGACTCATATATATATGGTACCATTAGTTCATTGACTATGTACATCTTCTTCTAAAAGTCTAGGCCAATATAACTATGCCACTTGTCATCTTCTTAGAGATTAAAATAGAAGGTATTTAACTATGGGACCATTAGAACCATGAAATGTTTCTATAATTATAGGTAAATAAAAATTTGTCAAGTGTCAAATGCTTAGATCTTAGAAGCTCAGAAGCATTAGATTGAAGGAACTCATAACCATTAGAACATTAACTTTACTTTTTAAACATTTTTGGGTTCTATGTAATGAAAAAAAATGTGTGGCTTCTTCTCAAAGCTCAAAAAATTTAAGAACTTAGAAATTTTATGAAATTTTAAGGGTTTTTGTACCATATTGATGCCACCTATTATACTATTGGATTTTGGGATCATTAAAGATTTTAAAACTTTTGAAAAGGGCTATAATTAGTAGATAATTTAGTGATGCCACATATCCCAATCTTATGCATGACAAAGTTACGCCCAATGATGAATAAGTAATGAGTCCCAACTTATGGTCCTATGGTCATTCAAAATATAGAAACACTAGGCAAAAGAATTAGTCATGTTTGTCTATATAAATTATTAGTGTTGTTCCCAAAATCCGTCACTCATTTTTGGGGACAACGTATCAACTATTTTGGTCCTGCAGGCCAAAATTATCTCTTCCCTTCTCAAAAATATGTTCTGAGTGCTCCAATTCTTCAATTATTCAAGCATTTTCAGTCAAGGGACTCGCAGGCTCAATAGGTTCCATAGGTTCAACCGCTTGGCTTTCACAAAGAAACAAGTTCCAAACACTTAGGAAATTTCAAGGTTGGTTCAATGTCAGGCTTCAAATAAAATATTGAACCATTGAACCCCACCTCTAAAGGTTCAAAGGTTCAATAGGTTCAAAGGTTTAATGACATCGATAGACTTAAAGTGTTAAGCACTTTAGCAAGTTCAAAGTTCAACCGCTTCAGAAAATTCAACAGCTTCGAACGACTTATCAAAAAGAAGACTTCAAAAAAGAAAAATTGAACCATTGAACCATTGAACTTTGAACCAAAAGAGTTCAAAGTTCAAAGCTTTAATGATTTCAATAAAGTTTGAGAGACTTAGAAGAACAAAATATTAGAAGAGCATATAATGAACCATTGAACCGTTGAACCTTGAACCAAAAGAGTTCAAAGTTCAAAGGTTTAATAAGTTACAATAGAAAAGAAAAGAATCCAGAGAGTTCAAAACTTCAAAGGATTCAAAGGAAGAGAATGAACCATTTAACTTTGAACTGAAATGGTTCAAGGTTCAAAGGTTCAATAAAAATAAAAAACATAGAGAATAAAAGGATTCAAAGAAAGAGAATGAACTATTGAACCATTGAACTTTGAACTAAAATGGTTCATAGGTTTGAATGGTTCAAAATTTTAACCAGTCCAAGAAGTTCAAAGTTCATAAGGAAGCTTCAAGTGAAGGAAGGAAGTGGAATATTCTAGAGACAAGTTCGAAGAGATGGTTCAACTGATTAAACCAAGGAGCCGATTGAACCAAGGAACCAATAGGACCGCCCAAACCGTTGAACCATTGAACCAATGAACTTTCAAGGCTCAAAGGTTCAAGGTTAAATGTGGTTCAAGTGACTAAAAACTAGTGACGTCCCCATAGACATCAAATTCAAGGTAATGAAATGCTCATTTATTTTCAAATATGGCACAGAACCTAAAAACAAACTCAGTGTCTAGCTGAAGAAGAAGCTGAAAGAGCTAGTTGAAAGGAAAGAGATAACCTGAGAGCTCAGATCATGAGGAAGAGATAAAATGAATTAAGAGAAGAGGGAACAAGAGGGAAAGACCAAAAATATCTACATAAGAGTTATTTCTAGTTGGTGAAATAGTCCACCAGGTGGACATTAGAGAGCACAAGCACTCAAAGACACAGCCTATTTTTGTCCATCGAGTAAAGTTGAAGTGGATAGCTACATAGAAATCAAGAAGAAGACCAAGCAGCCTATACTTTGGAGGACACATTCGAGATGAATTGACATACCACAATTAAGGCTGATGCCTTGTTCTAGCATGGCCCCTTTGACATAACTAAAAATGCATTCAAGGCATTGACTGCAACAAGGGCCATTTCATGAAACAAAGTGCCAAGTCTTTCTTGGTTGCTATATATTGTAATCTCTTATATTATTTAGAGATATCTCTCGGTTGTAGAAGCAAAACTCTACCTAAATTGAAAGGCATTTCTTGAGACCTTGAGCTTAGATTGTTAATCATATTTATTGATTTGAATGAGAAAACAAGTGACCTTTTAGACTTTGTGCTAGAATAGCTTGTGTTATATAGGAAATTGTTCTTATGTCTATTTCATAGAAGAATTCTTGTCCATTTAATTTAACAAGAACTAGTGGAAGTAATTAGGAAGGTGTCTTGAAGCTCACTATGGAGAGACTTTGTGCTACCGTAATTGTCTTTAGTGTGTGTGTTTTCAATTTTTTCTTGTGTAAAGGATCTTGGGATGACTTTGTGGCCCCATTGTCCTTCATATTTCACTCTTTAGCAGTTGAGGTGGAGACTTTGTGCTACACCTCATTCTACTGGTTATTACACCCTGTTACATTTACTTATCACTACCAGAAAGAATTCTTGATGTTTGCTGCAGACCACTTTTGAAAGAAGAGAAGTGCCTTCTGTCATTTCACCAAGATTTCTCCTTTGTCTGTGAACATCATCTATAAAAAAAGAGAGATGGATGGTGTTGTCTTACCCCTGAGTGTTATTTTTAGCTTATTTATAGTATATATATAGTATATATTACCTTATAGTTACAGGGAACCTCCCCTTGATGAGAGGAGAGATTTTTCACCTTTTGATGTGGTAAACCTACATATTTGGCCAATCAATCTCCTTATACTATGGTTAAAACAACCTATTTTTCCCATCAGTTAGCTAGTGACAAAATATTCACCCAACAATTTTTGGTGACTCTATTGGGGAAGAATACATAGTTTGAAGCCTCAATATTCAAATTAAAGTAGTTCATATCCTTATACATTTTATTTTTACACTCTAGCAGATCCATGGTATACTCAAAGCTAGAGAGCTAAAGGGATTGTTGACCCTATATTTGAGTTGGCACAAAAAAGTGATTTTGACCTGTTTCCTTCTCCATCTCATCTTCAATGAACCAAGATTTTTCCTCTTACAAAAGTTAGGTCTCCATTACCAACCAAAGCATCCATTTCTACTATTAGTAGAGCTTTGTCAATCCATACCCCTCAGACATTTGTTATCCCTCCTTTTAGTAGTCAAATCATGGAAGTTTAAGGCCCTTGGGGTAACTCTTTTGGCCCACTCAATCTAACTCCACCTCTACATGAGCTACCTCGTAGTTCTAAGAAGAATTTCCCCAAATTCTATGGCGATAGGAGATTTCATCCTAATGAACATATTGTAGCCTTCAGCATAGCCTGTGGCGTGATAAGTGTGGAGTATGAAGACATAGCAGTCAGGCTATTTGTGGAAACATTGTAAGGAGCTAATGTAGACAAGTTTTATCATCTGTAAGCATAAATGGTGACTAACTAGAATACCCTTAGAGACAAATTTGAATCTAGATTCAAGCCTATAGAAGATGTGTATGCCCTGCTAGCCCAGCTCACATAGATGAAGGAGCATCATGAGCCTATGAGGGATTTCATAGCTAAGTTTGAGAAGATGAGGAATAAGATTCCCATAATTGTTTAGCCAACAGCTGAGAGTCTCAAATGCTTCTTCATCAATTCATAGTTACCTAAAGTAAGTTTCCTATTGAGATGGGTTGGCCACATAGACCTTGTTGCAGCTCAAGATTTGGCCATTGAGGTGAAAGATGATCTTATATTGGTAGGAAAGATAAGGAGAGATTCTAACAAAGGTAAATCTTCTTCATCATCTTAATATCTATCTATAGGCACCACTGATCCAATGGTGTAAAAGCTAGTAAATGAGTTGCTAGCTCTCAAAAATCAAATGACACAAAGGATGTCTACTCCTCCTTCATACCAAGATATACCAAGGAGTACATTTCCCAATCATTCATACCAAGGAAATGTTGCCTAAAATCAAGGGCAAAAAAATCATCTTTCTCCCCCATAGGGGAAGCTTGCCATTAAAGCAGTATCAGCCAACTTCGTAGTTGGATATCTTGAAATAGAATCTAATTTCTCTTTCTAGCCTAAGTTAAACCCAGAAGATGATGATAATATCTTCACTGAGGGAGAATAATAATTAGTTGGTGACTCAAGAATTGGTTTTTTGAATTACCAAGATGAACCTAGAAGTAAAGGTGAAGCATTTGATGGACCATATGTTTTATTCACCTAGTCCCAGAACTAGTCAGCCCAGCAAGCTGATAAGGAAAAAATAGAGGTGTGATATCAACCAACAATTTAAATTGCTAAGCGGGGAACCACTCTACCTTTTCAATCAAAGGGACTGATGATCCCTAGAAAAGTAAGTAACTCAAGTATGCCTTCACCTTCAACTTTAATTTTGTGGATTAGTATCTCCCCTCCTAAAAAATAGAAGGATGAACTTCCTTCCCATGTTCCTAATTCATTTCAGATATTATATATAATTAACCATGTCAAGAAAACCAAAATTCAAATGTCTAAATTTGAATTCCTGCAATCCAACCCTAAGCAGTTGGATAAGTTGGTTCAGTGTGTAAGGAATAAAACTATCCCTATAAGACTATCTATTTTAAAAGTAAATCCCACATCCACCTAAAATAACCTTATCATTACTCCTCCTACTAATCCCAAGAGGATAGAACCATTTTATGTCTCCTTGATGATAAATGGACACCAGCTAAACAATTATTTCATAGACTCAAGTACATTTGACAATGTCATGCCTGCCAAAGTGGTAGAATCTCTTAGAATCACACTAACCAAGACCTTTGGGAGGTGTTTCTCCATGGAGAATAAACAAGTGCCACTACTGGGCAAATCAAGGATGCCCAATTTGGATTTGCAACATTTCTAGATAAGAGAATTAAGATGACAGTCATGGTGGCCAATGTCCTAGCCTCATACGGCATTCTTCTTGGGCAAAATTTCTAAAAAGATGTTGGTGGCAAGTTAAGTATGGACCTATCTAAATCAAGGATCCCTGTCAAAGGTTTCATGTAAATATTGCTCCCTGAGAAGGAGGGAAAATACATCATCATTCAAACATCAGCGCTTGAAGCTTAAATTTTGTTTGAGTCTTTAGGCATGGGTAATTACTTCCTGAATACAGAGGATTTTCATATCCTAATTGATGAAACTTCTAAAAATGACAATCTAAAAATTAGTTTAGACAAAATAGGAGAAGACTTAATAAAGCACAGTGTAAGCCCAGAGAAATCATCCCCTCCAAACGAAGAAAAATCTAAGGAAATGTCAATTTTTGATAATGTGTCGATTCTCAAATTTGATGGCATCTATTATTCTACTGGCTTAGGAACTAGGATTATGTTGATATCTCCTCAAGGAGATATTTTCCTCTATTCTCATAAATTACAATTCAGCAACACCAATAATACTGCTAAATATGAGTCATTGTTACTCAGATTGAAGGCTACTCGAGATAGGGCATAAACCTCCTTCACACCAAAGGAGATGTTGAAGTAGTGGTTTGTCAAGTTAAGAACCTGTATCAAACCAAGAATGGAAGATTGTGTCATTACCACAGTCTGGTTTGGGATCAAGTTGAAAGCTTTGATGCTTTCAGTATCTCTGCAGTACCTAGGGAATTCAATGATCGAGCTGATGTATTAGTTATTTTTGCAACTCTTTTGGTTCCTCACCTATATTTTAAGGGAGATAGGTACACTATCAAACTGGTCTTTCCACCAAGTGTGCCTGACAATGCCAATCATTGGCAAGTGTTCAAAGATGACAACCAAATCATCACCTTTCTGAAATAGAAAGACAACTTTAAATAGCTTCACTTTGAAGGCATTGAGCCTAAAAAACTTGAATCAACCCCTGAAATAAGTTTAGATATAGGTGAAGAATTCCTACAGCTAAAAGGGAATAAAATTCCTAAAGGATTGGTTTCCCTTGAGAAACTATTTGACAAGCATGACAGGCTCATCAAACAACAAAAAATGGATTCAAGCTCCTCCCAGGAGTTTGATCAGATAAATTTGGGTACTAAGGAAAATATCAAGATGGTGAACATTGGAAAGTGTTGCACTCCAGAGGAAAAACTCAAATTTACTAACCTGCTTCACCATTACATGGATGTTTTGGCATACTCTTATGATGATCTGAAGTCGCTCAGGCTTGAATAAATTTACCATGAAATTTCTCTCAAGAGTGATTTAGTGCCTTTCAAGTAGAAATCTTAGTAGTATAATCCAAAGATATAAAGTACTATTCTATCTAAAATATAGAAAATGTTAAATGCTAAAGTAATTTTCCAAATCCATCATTCCACATGGATTGCAAACATAGTTCCTGTGAGAAAAAAGAATGGCAAAATTTGCCTCTACATGGATTTTAGGAATTTGAATCAATCCTCCATAAAGGGTAATTATCTTCTACCCATCATGGACCAAGTCCTTCAGATGATGACTAGTTCAGAGATGTTATCAATGTTAGATAGATTCTTAGGATACAATCAAGTTCAATTTGGTGAAGTAGACTAGCATAAGACTGCCTTCACCATGCATTGGGGCACCTTTGCGTATCGAAGAATGCCATTTGGTTTGATAAATGCTAGTGGTACTTTCTAGAGAGCAATGGACCTTGATTTCAAAGATGAAATGGGTAAGTTCATTATGGTATACCTTGATGACTTGACTATTTTTTTCAAGCATCATTCTGATCTTGTGCACCATCTGCAACAAGTGCTGGAATGATGTCACCAAAATGGCATTTATCTAAATCCCAAGAAGTCTATTTTTGGGGTAATAGAAGGGAAATTTCTCAGATACATTATATCCTAAGAAGGCATAAATATTGACTCAAAAAGAGTCAAATCCATCCAAGAGCTTACTCTACCCACAAGTAAGACTATAGTTCACTCCTTTAGAAAGGTGAATTTTTTACGAAGGTTCATTCTTGAGTTTGTTGAGAAGACTCACCACATTGTGTACATGATGAAGGGAAAGGCCACTTTTAGCTGGACTGAAGAAGGAAAATTGGCATTTTAAGTCATTAAGACAGCTATTACCCATGCCCCAATTCTAGTTTGTCTAGATTACACCAAAGGCTTCATAATGTATAGTTATGCTTTAGAACACACAATTTTAACAATTCTAGTTTAGTAGAACAAAGAAGGTTTGGAGTCTCCCATATCCTTCATGAGCTATCCTCTCAAAGCTCATGATCTAAAGTATTCAAACATGGATAAGCATACTTATGCAGTGGTAAAGGTGGTAAAGCACTTCCATTTTTACATCCTGAACTCACACACTTTTGCCATGGTTTTTTATACAACAATCAAGTCCATATTAACTTAGCAAGAGTTTAGAACTAGAAGGGGCAATTAGATTACTCAAATCTAGGATTTTGATCTAGTTATTAAACCAACAAATCTTGTATGAGGAAGGGGCCTCTACCATTTGATTGCTGACAACATACCAAAAGAAATAGGGCATAAATGAATGGAGGTTGAAGACATGCCAATAGTCCTCTTTGTCACCACCATGAATTAGTGGTATTAAAATATCACTCATTTCCTTACCTACGGTGAGTGTCTTACTCACCTATCATATAAAGGAAAGAGGACTATCAATTTGAAAGCTGCCAACTTTATCTTATGGGACAATGACCTGTATAAAAGGAACCTTGATGGAGTATTCCTTCACTACATGGATAAAGAGTAGCAAAACCAACTTTTGGATTCCTTCCATAATCTGGCCTATAGAGGACATTTTTATGCACCTGTAAATACCCATAAGATTTTGTGAGCTAGGTATTACTGGCCTATTATGTTTTAAGATACATATAAATGGGTAGGAAGATGTGAACTATGATAATAGTTCATTGGAAGACCCAAGTTAGCTACTTTACCTCTTAAGCCAGTGGTAATAAAAGAGTTATTTTAGTAATGGGTAATTGATTTCATTGGTGTTGTAAACCCATCTTCAAGCACTGGACAAGATTATGTCCTCACAACCATAGATTACTTCACCAAATGGGTGGAAGCTATTCCAGTCAAGCATGTTACTTCAAAAGTAGTATGCAATTTCCTCAAGGAGAACATCATTTCTAGGTTTAGGGTCCCAACCAAGATTATAAATGATAATACAACTTATTTATCTTCCCATGAGATTACTCAGTTCTTCTTTCTTTATGGGATTACCCTCTCCCACTCTTTTAATTATTTTCTGCAAGGAAATGGCCAAGCAAAATCAAGCAACAAAAACTTGGTGACCATCATCAGGAAGTTGGTAGATGAAAATAAATGAACCTAGCATAAAGAATTGTTTGATGTTTTCTAGGTAGACAAAATTACACCCTAGAGGGTGATAGGTATGTCACCTTTCCAACTTCTGTATGGTCTCAATGTAGAGATACCAATCACCATGGAATTAGCAGCACTAAAATTGGCAAAGGTAGTTGAAGATAACACATATGAAAGCTCCATTGATAAGAGGATCATGTGCTTGACTGAGTTGGATGAGCAGTGAACTATGGTAGTAGACCGAATTACTATACATCAAAGTTTGGTGAAGAAGCTCTTCAACTAAAAAGTAAAAACCCATGATTTTTAGATTGGTGATCAAGTTCTATTATGGGACAAGAGAAGAGAACAAAAGGGAATGCATGGGAAATTTGACTCCTTATGGAAAGGCCTGTTTGCTATTCATCAGGTCAATGACAAAAAATAGTTTCCTATTAAAGTATCAAGATGGTACATCCTTTTCTCTGCCTCACAGTGGGTAGAATTTAAAGCACTTCAATTCTTGAAGTATCAGATAAGATCAGCTTGTAGATATTGTTTCTCTATATTTTTTGCTAATTACATTCAGAAGAAAGAAGAAACTAAGGTTAAAGGTCTTGGGTTTGACATTAACTAGATTAAGTGTGCACCGTATCCAAGTGTTGTGGGAGCTCCTCTTTGGCTGTGGAGGAAACACCTATAATAAAAAAGAGACTTAAATAATAAAATGTTAGTAGAGGATATGGTGGACTGTGAAGCTATGTGCTCACTCTCGAAAGCGTAAAGCTCCCTAAAGGATGACAGTCCACTATTTAAAGAAAAGAGTGTTGTATAAAAAGAAATGATAAAAGACTTAAAGAAATGGAAAGGTAAAATGTTTTATACCTATTCCCTATAGTCCTTGAGTCTCATAATGTTACATAAAGCTATCCAAAGGTCTTGTCTGGTCTATGGGCTATTTAGATAGGTTTTCTAGTTTGTTGGTCCAGAAGACAGTCACTGATGTCAGTTTGTCTACCACAGTCAGTGGTAAAAAGGTGCTGACGTCGGTGTGTTCATTGATGTCAGTAGGGTCAGTTGGCCTTGGATGGGTTTCAAGGTATTTATGTGGTTGACAGAGGAGTCTGGAAGTTTAAAGGTTTATGCAAGGTTGCAGGAAAGTGAATAAGGTCTGAGGAAGGGCAAAGGTAGAGGATAAGTGTGAAAAGAGGGTAAGAATAAGAGGAAGGCTTTTCAGCCTCTCCATGGAAGAAGTCGGGTTTCTCAATAGTTCTTAGAAATATCAAATGGAAACAAATTACCAATGTATTCTAAAATACTAAAATAATAAGTAGAATACTTAGCTCTATTCGGTGAAGAACCAGAGGTGTTAGAATGCTTATTCCTATTGTGGCTGATGTTGAGGTCCTCATATAATGTTTCAATCCAGTGTCTAGAGTGACTTATGTAGAGCTTCGATAGCTAGGAGAGTGATAGTCAAATTCTAATGCTTGGTATTAGAGTGTGCATGTCAATCTGGAAGAAGGCAGGGGGCCCCTGCTCAATGTTAGAGCTCAGGTTATGTAACTGACATCGATAGTTCTATCGTCATTGATCGAGGGTTGACCGATGTCAGTGGAGGGAGAACATGTAAAAGGGAGCTCTTGGCCCATTTCTTCATTCACCAAGTGCCTTTAACATTGGAGAATAGTCAAAACAATGGCTTATGAGGCATGGAAGTTAGTTAAGGAGTTAAGAGGGGGTTAGAATAGGTCATGGGTAGTTAGGATTTAGATGACCTAGTCTCAGGGTGACTCATAGGTTAAGAAAAGGTCTTAGGGTGAGGTGTCTAAGGTGAGGTGTCTAGGTTTGGTCATTAATTTAAAATAAGTAGTTTATTTTAAATTAATAAGGTGTGTAAGTGTTTAGAAGGGGACCAAGGGGGGGTTGACACAATGTTGGTGTTTACATTTACCCCTTTTTGTCTTGTGGTTTGTTTTGACGAACTACAAGACAAAAATAGGAGTAGGTTGTCCCAGGTATGGGATGAGGTATTCCACCTCAAAGTGGGAATTGAGAGAAGGGAACCCAAAATTGGGTGTTGATTTGATAGGCAATAGATGTGTAGGATAAGGTTGGAGTCTGAACGCTGTAATAGTTGAGATTGTGCATATACCACTTCACTTGGTAGGTAGGTCAAATTGTCGCAAGCAAGGTCAAGGAGCACTAAAATCAAAGTAACTAGTCCCTAGCTTATTAGTGGTAGCTGATTGGGTTAAATGATCAAAGCTGTAGCTCTAAAGGTCAAGGAGGACTAAAATTGAAGTAACCAGTCCCCAACTTTTTAGTGGTAGCTAATTGGGTTAGATTGATCAAAGTTGTAGCTCTAATGGGCATCATGTTCGAAGTATCCCGGGCTAGGAAGTGCTCTTGGAAAACATGAAAATGTCACAAATATTGAGAATCAACTTGGTCATGATCCAATAATAGGTATGAGGGTCGTGGACAATTTGCTAACTATTCATGAGGTAACATATGCAATCAAAACAACCAAGGAAAAGTTGTCTCGAAAGTGGTCATGGTTTAAGGAGATAGTCACGATCTCCAAGGTCATTTATCGAGTCAGGCTGAGATATAAGTGATCTCAAGTGTTTTTTGTTGTGGTTAGGGAGATGTATGTGATCTCCAATGTGCCCCATGAAAAGTCTAAGGTGACTTCTATAGTGTCAGAGTTGGTTGTTTGGTCATGAGTTTGGGTAATTTTAGATCGAATAGTTGGTCCATTGGGTAGACGGACAAACGAATGGCTGAGCTAACCTCAAAAGACCCCATGTCAACTAAGTGTTGCCTACATATCCCATACGAGGGACCTTAGGCCAATGTAATTATCCCCAAAATGGAAGAAGAGGGTAGGTTATGGATTGGGTTTGACTAGGTTAGGTCATGGTTATGGATGAGCCTAGGGCCAGGGTAGGTAGTGAGTGTTGGGTTTAGATATTTTGTCCATTAGGTAGATGAACAAATGAATGGTCGAGCTAACCTCAGAAGACCCCATGTCAACTGAGTGTTACTACATATCCCATGCGAGGGGCCTCAGGCCAATGTAGTTCTCCCCAAAAGGGAAGAAGAGGGTAGGTTATGGATTGGGTTTGACTAGGTTAGGTCATGGTTATGGATGAGCTTAGGGTCAAGGTAGGCAGTGAGTGTTGGGTTTAGATAGTTTGTCCATTAGGTAGATGAACAAGTGAATGGCTGAGCTAACCTTAGAAGACCCCATGTCAACTAAGTGTTGCCTACATAGCCCATGCGAGCGGCCTCAGGCCAATGTAGTTCTCCCCAAAAGGGAAGAAGAGGGTAGGTTATGGATTGGGTTTGACTAGGTTAAGTCATGGTTAAAGGTTATATGGTTGGTCCATCAGGTAGATGAATGAATGAATGGCCAAGCTAACCTCAGAAGACCCCATGTCAACTGAGTGTTGCCTATATAGCCCTTATTTTAAGGGTCTCAGGGCAATGTAGTTCTCCCAAAAAGGGAAGAAAAGTCAAAGAGGTTGGTAGTTGGTTTGGTTTTGACTAGTGTTTTTCACATTTCCCATATGTTTGGTGGTACATGCTTGAAATTATGAGTGTATGATGATGTTACAGCCTTTTCCATATTGTGTGATGGTGTATGCTATAGCATAGGATATGTGGTTTTTCACCCTTAGCAATTTTCCATATTGGTGATGGTGTATGCTAAAAATGAAATGATTTTTCTCCAAAAAGGAAAAAAGAGTCAAAGAGGTTGATAGTTATTTTGGTTATGTTTGAAATGATGAGTATACAATGATGTTATAGCCTTTTCCATATTGTGTGATGGTGTATGTTGTAACATAGGTTATGTGGTTTTTCATCCTTAGCAATTTTCCATATTGGTGATGATGTATGCTAAAAATGAAATGAGTTTATTTATTCTTCAGCAAGTTTCCATATTGGTGATGGTATATGCTTGACATAAATTGTGTTTGGTTGATAGTTTCCATGTGTATTTTTTTCCATAGAAACTAATGTGAATGGGCTATGATAATTTACATAACACAAATGAGTATTTACATTAAATAAATCACGATGTTATGTCAGTGGTAGAAAATGTTTTAGTTGTGTTGAGTTGAATGTTAGTTTCATAACTTTATGAGATGATATGCGAGCATATAATTCTAAGACACTGCGTCTTAAAAGATAAACTAGCATGTGACGAAGGTGTATAATAAGTGAAAGACACATTGCTCTTTCATTGACAAGGACCATAATGATGGCATAAATAGGGTTTTTGCAAACAAAAGCCCCATTCATGCATTACGTCGTTTGACCATTGGTTTGTGTTAGAAAAGTACTCTAATCACTTGATGCTAAGTGAGCTCAAAATCCCTTGGGTATTTTGGGGTAATAGGTGTGATTATGTCATATGTGAGGATAGCGTAACCTTTTTTTAGCAAGGATAACTTTTCCCCTTTTATAAGTGACCTTGAGAATGACTATAGGCAAGTCCATGACTTAATAATTTGTCAATCAATTTTTTTTAGTAGACTAATCAATGTGGGAAGTCTATTTGGGGATGTTATTTTGTTTTTGTGGTCATGTGAAGCTAATCGATGCAGGAAGCTTCTGAGAGGGTGTTGTGCTTGTACCAAAATTTGGGCATAGCCATCCTTCAAGGGAGTGGTCTATATTTTTCTTTGTATGTTTTGGATGTCTTTGCATAGTTGTCCTTCAAGGGAGTAGTCTATTAATTATAGCAATTATGTAGTTGTCCTTCGAGGGAACAGTCTACATTTATAGTTTATGACCTTTTAATGTTTTGTTAGGCATCCCAATTTTATGTTTTATTTGTTGACTAAAATTTTAGTCATGGACTAGACTATAGAGGTTTAGGGGTTTCCCTTTTTATTAGGACAAAGCATTTACTACTTTAAAAAAGGGTTAACTAATTTTTGTAAGGAAAAAGGGTTGAAAGGAATAAGAATGAGGATGATGGGGGTTGCTCAAGGGACAAGCTCAAGTTAAACATCAAGTGAAGGATTACTTGATTAATAGTAGAATGGTTACAGATGTAAGGCATTAAGGGGCTCAGGTTCTGGTCAGCCTTCGAGAGAAGACAAACGATAAGTCCCTGATCCATTCTTGTGCATTATGATATAAGGTCTAAGCCAATTAGGAGAAAACTTGCCTCGTTTGCTTCTTTCCATATTGGTCACTTGTTGGTTTTCTTTAAGGATGAGATCTTCGATTTTGAAATCTCACTCTTTTAGATTTTTGTTGTAGGCACGCTTGATGTGATGTTGGACATGAAGTAAGTTAGCATGTTGCTGGCATTTAATGCCGAACATAGTTACTACAGTCTTGGTTAAGAGTGGGCCAATAATAGCCCAAGTAGAGGATGTGCTTTGCCACTGAGTTACCATTGAAATGTCCTCCACAAATTCCATCATAGACTTGTTTGATGGCATGAGATGTCTCAGTGGTGGTCAGACATTGGAGAAGGAGGCCATCGAGGCCTCATTTGTAGAGAATACCCCCTAACATGGTGTATCGAGTAGTACTCTTGATAAAAGACCACCATCCATTGCTAGAGAGGTCAGGAGGAATGATAGAATAAGTCAAGTAGTCAACAAGTTGTTTATACCAAACATCATGTGGACTAGAGAGGTCAGGAGGAATTGCCCCTGAATATGTTGGTTGAGATGTGCCCAAGATAGAAATCTTGGGTTTTAGTGGTGGAGAAGGCTTGGTGAATGGATTTGTCCAAGGGGTAGAAGCCTACTCTTTTCCTTTATCCTTTAGAGTTTGGGACATACTGGCCACATTAACAGTGTTGATTTCAAATAAAGGGGGAAAAGGTGGTAGAGGGACCATAATTTCGCGTTGGGATCCTGATTCAAGTGAGGAGGTTTGGGAGGCATTGGATGGTGTCAGTGGTTTGTCAAAAAGATGGTCAAGAGGATCCTCAATGAGAAGAGTGTCTTTTTTTAGGTTTTGGTGAATCACAACCTTAATAGCATAGCAATTCTCAGTATCATGCCTAGGTGTGTGATGATACTAGCAGATTTGAGTGTTGTCGAACCAAGATGGTTTTGATTTAAGAGGTTGGTATGGCTTAATGGGTAGGAGAATGATGCTAGAAGACTGCAACAATCAGCATAACAGTGAAGTATATGAATCCACTAATGGGTCTGTGCTCATTGTTGTAGTAGGGGTTGACAACTTCTGTTGAGGAGTTGTAGGAGGAGTTTTTCATACCACCTTTTTAGTTGGTGGTGTGGCCACACGTGTAGATGGCATGTTCTTGGTGAGAGGTGTTGAATTTTATAGAGGACGTATGTTTTTGATAGGTAAAGGGAGTAATGGAGGTAGTTTATTTTTGTTAGGTGTTGGAATAGGGAGCACTCCTGTTAAAGTAGAAGGATGTGGACCCAAAATAGAGGGCAATGGTAAAGGTGGGGGAGGAGTTATCCGATGTGGTTTAGCATTCCCCTTTATTTTGGTGTGAGGACCACTATTATGTGGGGTGAGGTTTAAATCTACCTTCACTTGTGGGTGAGTGAGGTTTAATACAGGGTGAACTCTAAGAGATTTAATCTGTTTCGGCATGGTGGATGCCTACGAGGGTTTGGTTTCAGATGTGGATGACTGAGCTTCTGAAGATTTAGAAGTGGAAGCCTGATCCTCGTCAGATAATTTGGGGTAAGTTGTCATGGAAGGGTTGGTAGTATAAGGCGAAGTGGGATGTGTAAGATAAGGAGCCTTAAGTCGCTCCCATAGCACCTCATGTTTTAAGTTCCTAGAATGGAGAAATCCTAATTTTTTTGCCAAATGAGAGAAGGGTTTAGATGACATCACGTGAGGTCTTATAGTCAATCTTTTGGAGGATTTGGGTGGTTGTGAGAGTGGAAATGTGTGGGACGTAGTGATCTCAGGCCAAAGGTGAGAGAAAACCATCACCAGATCTTCCTCGGCTGAAGTGGGTGAGGTGGTGAGTTCTTCTCTTGGTGGAGAAGGAATTGGAGAATTTGGCTCTTCGAGAGGATAGAGCGTAAGGATGATCATGCCTTCCACGTGTGGTCTAGGAGTGGGAAAAGTATGATTGCCCATTGTTAATAAGAAGGATAAGGGTTGGGCCACCGGTGTTGGTACCATCAAAGCATCCTCCAATATGGGATAGGTCAAAGTAGACTCTCCTACATGTGAAAGGGGGTGGATGGAGGACTATCCTCCATCGATGGAGGACAAATAGGAGAGGAAGGCTCCTCTAAAGGGTGAAGCAGAGGGATTATGGCCCCTTTTACATGAGGGTGTGGGGTATGAATGGTAACTTCTTCCAATGGTAGAAGAAGAGGAAAGGTGGGGGCAAGAGGAACAGGTAATGTAGGATCCTCACGAGGTAGAAGAATGGGTAGAGGAGGTGTTTGATGTTGTGGGGGAGATACAGGTGAAATGGGTTCATCCACGCAAGGAAGAGGGCGAGGCAAAGGGAGCTCTTCATTACATGGGGGTAGTATGGGTAAAATAGGCTCTTCTACCTATGGTGGAGAAATGGGTTGATTAACCTCTTTAGATTGTGGGAGAGGTTGGTTAGGAATAAAAGGAAAGACCGTGTTGACTGTGTGTATGTTATGTTCTTGAGGGTCATCGATCATGGTCTAAACATTGTTCTAACTTAGGGGATGGTTAGGAAATGATTGCCTAAATACATCCATGTTTTGGTTGGCCGGTGCATTAGGATTATCCAAACAAGGTCCCCTTTGTCTAACATGTCTTGAATAGCATTTTTGAGGGTTTTGCAATTGTCTGTGTCATGACCCTTGACACAGTGATAGTTACAAAAGTCATTTTTCCTATACCATGCAGGGATGGCTCGTGAAGGGTCAAATTAGATTGGTCAAATTTGAAGAAGGTTGAGGACTCCCTGATTCACTAGTTTATCCAATACAAAAGCATATGATTCTCCTATTGGAGTGTATTGACGTTGTATATACCATTGTTGGAATTGTCTTGTGATGTTTTGTGAAGTGGAAGGTTCAGATTGGTTGGTTATGGTAGAAGATGATGACCTAAGGACCACAGAGTTCATCAATCCCTTGGACTTGGAGTGGGAAGAAGAAGGTTTGGAAGAAGAAGGGTCATTAGCTTTTGCATTGGTATTTTTGTTATGCAATTTGACCTTGTCTTCCTCAATTGCATGGAGTTCAAGCTTTTGGGCCATAGTGAAAGCTTCATCAAATGTGTAGAAAGTTTGAACCCGCAAAGTAGATGAAATGTGCTTGGCACATGCTCTTGAAAAGAGCTCAATGAGCTCAGGTTGAGGTAGTGAGAAGGAGAGTTGGTTGATCAAACCTCTCCAACGGGTGATGAAGTTAGCTATTGACTCATCCTCAAATTGTCTAATGGAATAAAGGTCTATGATGGAGACCTTTTTGGTAATATTAATTGAGAAATGGTCAAGGAATAGCTGAGCGAGTTGTGTGAAGGTGAAGAGAGAATGATTGGTAATGGAGCTATACCAATCAAGGGTGGTGCCAGATAGTGACATGGGGAATGTGCAAAGTAATAACGCATCATTATGGGCTATGAGGTAGCAAGCATGTCTAAATGCTCATGAATGTTGTTGTGGGTCCTCTTTACTTTGAAAGCGAGTAAATTTTGGGAGTTCCCACTGGCTAGGGTATGGTCAAATGGGAACTAAAGGGTGAATGGGTTCATTGCAGATTTGTTCATATGAAAGAACACTCCTCGAACCTAAAGTAGATGTCTCAAGGTTAGACATCTTATCCATTAGCATCTTAACTAGATAGGTAGATGGATTGGCATGAGGGGCACCCCCTAGGTTATAGGGTACTTGAAAGGTGTTGGGAGGGGCGTATGACATACTTGGTTGCATTTGTGTAGATTTAACATACTGATAGTTTGTCATAGGGGCCAATGTTGAGGCCAAGGGAACTTGTGTTGTGAAGTTGGAGGGCACAATTTGACTAGATGCCACCAAGGGTGGTTGAATGGCAGCAACACTAGTTAAAGGGTAAGTGGTCACTCTCATGTTTATGGGTGCAAGAGAGGATGGGATAGAGATAATTAAGTTCTGGAAAGGTGTCAAACTTGGTTGAGTTATTTGCAATTGAGGGGGTACAGAAACCTTGATGGAGGTAGGGCCAGAAAGGATAGAAAGAGAGGCCAAATCTTGAACATTGGCCATGGTTGGGTTATTGGTCAAGGTAATGGCCTGTGTGACCATACGTTGGGTAGCTGATGCTATTGATATCATTTCCGCTTCAATCAAAGATGTTGGCATCCCATAAATAGGGTTACTCAAAGGATCTCATGTTTGGCTTCTAACGAGATAATGTTGGAGAGCCTTGATGTTGTGGTTAAGGAATCTCTCAAAAGCTTGATCCCCTTCGGGAACAATAGGATGTTGATCGGGGGTAGGTTGTATAGGAGTATGCTCAGTGTCTAAAGTATACTCCATTAGATAACTTGGCACAAGGGGCGAAGGTGGGAGTGGCTGTTGACTTGCATGGTCAATAAGAGATTTGGCTTGACTGTGTGTCAAAACCATCAAAGGTAAAAGGTTTTCAGGTTCCAAAAACTATGTGTTTTAGTTTTAGAAAACTAGAATTTGTGTTTAACAACAAGAAATTCAAGTTTTAATCTTGTTGTTTGGAAATAAAATTTATTGACAGTGACCGATGTCAGTTGTTTAACTGATATCAGTTATAATTTTTTTTTGACATCGGTCAGTTAACTAATGTCGGTGAAGAATAGTTGTTGACGTCGGTGGAAAAATTGATGTTGGTTTCTATGTAATTCCAAAAACATAGAAAATTGATAGTTTTTTGAAGAAGATATTCTGAATTGTTTTTAGACTTCAGAATGATGCGACCTTACCAGCTCAAACAATCAGATAAGAATAATTAGAATAGATGAATAGGCAAGCAACCTCTAAATGTTAAATTCCTAGGAATAAGTTTTAAAGTCATGGTGGCTTATGCCTTAATAAAATGTGTTGGGAGCTGGGCTTGTAGAATAGGTCCTAGAGAGGAAGTCTATGGCTAGTTTCAGGTTATGTTATGGTGCTCAAAGGCCTGTGTTAGGTTCAGTATGTGGTCTGGTGTTGGGGCTTGCTCCCTTCACTTCACGAACCTAGAGCCGAGCTAGGCTGCTTAGCCAAAATATACCTTGCCTATAGTTTATACTCTGCCAAAGAATAGAGTGGGTCCTCCTCTTGGTGGTGAAATCCAAGTAGGATCACCAGGTGGGGTAAGGTATCCACTAGGTGATGAAATCCTAGACAGGCCTTGTCTCAAGTAAGTTTAAATGTTTGATTTGATGTGATTGTGATTTGGTTGTGTAACATTTGTGCACTACGATTTATTCATAATGCTTTAAATTACTAAGTGGGCTAAGTATGCATTCAAGCAAGAATGAAATGCAGTAGTTTTTAACCCAAATTGAAATATGTTGTTCAAATACAAATAATTGGAGAAGAGGTTAAGCGTATGAGTTTTTCACTACTCTATGATGCATGCAAGAAGTTACAAGAAAAATAAGAGATGTTCTTTTTAACTTCTGCTAATGGTTTCCTTTTGGAAAAGATAGAAGAGGGGATGCAAGAAAAGAATACTTTCCTAATGCATCTATATGAAAGTTTGCTTTTCTAAAAAAAAGAAGAATGAACCCAAGGGAAACTCCAGGGGTCCCACCAGGTGTGCCAGAATGTTTCTCTATATTTTTTGCTAATTACATTCAAAAGAAAGAAGAAACTAAGGTTAAAGGTCTTGGGTTTGATGTTACCTAGATTAAGTGCGCACCGTATCCAAGCATTGTGGGAGCTCCTTTTGGCTGTGGAGGAAACACTTGCAATAAGAAAGAGACTTAAAAAATAAAATTTTAGTAGAGGATATGGTGGACTACCAAGCTATGCACTTAGTCTTGGAAGCATAAAGATCCCTAAAGGATGATAGTCCACTATTTAAAGAAAAGAGTGTTGTATAAAAAGAAATGATAAAAGACTTAAATAAATGGAAAGGTAGAATGTTCTGTACCTATTCCCTATAGTCCTTGAGTCTTAGAATGTTATAGAAAGCTATCCAAAGGTCTTGTTTGGTCTATGGGATATTTGGATAGGTTTTCTGGTTTGCTGGTCCGGAAGACAGTCGTCGACATCAGTTTGTCTGCCATGGTTGGTGGGAAAAAGGTGTCAACATCGATATGTTCATCGATGTCAGTAGGGCCAATTGGCCTTGGATGGGTTTTATGGTATTTATGTGGTTGACAAAGGAGTCTAGAAGTTTAAAGGTTTGTGTAGGGTTACGAGAAAGTGAATAAGGTCTAAGGAAGGGCAAAGGTAGAAGATAAGTGTGAAAAGAGTGTAAAAATAAGAGGAAGGCTTTTCAGCCTCTCCACGAAAGAAGTTGGGTTTCTCAATAGTTCTTAGAAATATCAAATGGAAACAAATTACCAATGTATTCTAAAATATTGAAATAAGAAGTAGAATACTTAGCTCTATTCGGTGAAGAACCAGAGGTGTCAGAATGCTTATTCCTATTGTGGTTGATGTTGAAGTCCTCGTACAATGTTTCAATCCAGTGTCTGGAGTGACTTGTTTAGAGATTCAGTAGCCAGGAGAGTGATAGTCAAATTCTGATGCTTGGTCTTAGAGTGTGTGCGTCAATCTGGAAGAAGGCGGGGGGGGGGGGCAGCTCAATGTCAGAGCTCAGGTTATGTAACCAACGTTGGCAGTTCTGTTGATGCCAGCTGAGGTTTGATCAACATAAGTGGAGGGAGAATAGGTAAAAGGGAGCTCTTGGCCCATTTCTCCATCCACCAAGTGCCTTTGCCATTGGAGAATAGTTAAAACAATGGCTTATGAGGTGTGGAAGTTAGTTAAGGAGTTAAGAGGGGGTTAGAATAGGTCATGGGTAGTTAGGATTTAGATGACCTAGTCTCAGGGTGACTCATAGGTTAAGAAAGGTCTTAGGGTGAGGTGTCCAAGGTGAGGTGTCTAGGTGAGGTCATTAATTTAAAATAAGAAGTTTATTTTAAATTAATAAGGTGTGTAAGTTTCTAGAAGGGGACCAAGGGGGGGTTGACACAATGTTGGTGTCTACACATATGTATAATTTTTGTATAATCTTTACCTTGTTTTTTGCTTTTCATTTTCATTTCTTTTTGGTGCCTTTATTTTTGGGTAGCATGACTCCATAGCCTAATGGCATACTTAAAGGCACTAGAGATTCTAGATTCTACTCCCTTTGATTATTTTTACAATCGATGGAAGTTCCCCAACTAGAGCCAGCTGTTGTTCCCAAAATCCATCACTCATTTTTGGGGACAACATATCAACTATTTTGGTCCTGCATGCCAAAATTCTCTCTTCCCTTCTCAAAAAAATGTTCTGAGTGCTCCAATTCTTCAATTATTCAAGCATTTTTAGTCAAAGGACTCATAGGTTCAACAGGTTCCATAGGTTCAACTGATGAGCTTTAACAAAGAAATAAGTTCCAAACACTTAGGCAATTTCAAGGTTGGTTTAACGTCAGGCTTCAAACAAAAGATTGAACCATTAAACCATTAAACCATTGAACCCTACCTCCAAAGGTTCAAAGGTTCAACAGGTTGAAAGGTTCAATGACATTGACATACTTAAAGAGTTAAGTGCTTCAGCAAGTTCAAAGTTTAACCGCTTTGAAAAGTTCAACGGCTTTGAAGGACTTATTGAAAAGAAGACTTCGAAGAAGAAAAATTGAATTGTTGAACCTTTAAACTTTAAACCAAAAGAGTTCAAAGTTCAAAGGTTTAAGGAGTTTAATAAATTTTGAGAGACTTAGAGGAACAAAAGATTCGAAGAACATAGAATGAACCATTGAACTGTTGAACCTTGAACCAAAAGAGTTCAAAGTTCAAAGGTTCAATGAGTTCAACAAAAAAGAAAAGAATCCAGAGAGTTCAAAACTTCAAAGGATTCAAAGGAAGATAATGAACTATTGGACTTTAAACTGAAATGGTTTAAGGTTCAAAGGTTCAATAAAAATCAAAATATTTAGAGAATAAAAGGATTCAAAGAAAGAGAATGAATTGTTGAACTTTAAACCGAAATGGTTTAAGGTTCAAAGGTTCAATAAAGATCAAAAGACTTAGAGAATAAAAGGATTCAAAGAAAGAGAATGAACTGTTAAACCATTAAAATTTAAACTAATATGGTTCATAGGTTCGAATGGTTCAAAAAGTACAACCAATTCAAGAAGTTCAAAGTTCACAAGGAAGTTTTGAGCGAAGGAAGGAAGCAGAATATTCTAGAGACATGTTCAAAGAGATGGTTCAACTGATTGAACCAAGGAGCTGATTAAACTAAGGAGCTCATAGGACCACCTAAATAGTTAAACCATTGAACCAATGAACTTTCAAGGCTCAAAGGTTCAAGGTTCAATGTGGTTCAAGTGACCAGTAACTAGTGACATCCCCATAGACATCAAATTCAAGGTAATGAAATGCCTACTTATTTTCAATTATGGTGTGGAACCTAAAAACAAACTTAGTGACCAGCTGAAGAAGAGGCTAAAATAGCTAGAAAAAAGGCAAGAGATAGCCCAAGAGCTTAGATCACGAGGAAGAGATAAAATGTGTTAATAGAAGAGGGAATAAGAGGGAAAGACCAAAAATATCTGCATAGGAGTTATTTCTAATTGGTGAAATAGTCCACTAGGTCTAGATTAGAGAATGCGAACACTCAAGGACACAACCTATTTTTATCCATCAAGTAAAGGCGAAGTGGATAGCTATGCAAAAATCAAGAAGAAGACCAGGTGGCCTATACTTTGGAGGAGACATTTGAGATGAATTGACACATTATAGTTAAGGCCGATGCCCTGTTCCATCATGGCCCCTTTGATAGAACTAAAAATGCATTCAAGGCATTGAATGTAACAAGGGCCATTCCATGAAAAAAGTGCTAAGTATTTCTTGGTTGCTATATATTATAATCTCTTGTATTATTTAGAGAGATCTCTCAGTTGTAGAAGCAAAACTCTACCCAAATTGAAAGGCATTTCCTTAGACTTTAAGCTTAGATTGTTAATCATATTTCTTTATTTGAATAAGAAAACAAGTGACCTTTCACACTTTGTGCTTGAATTGATTGTGTTATTTAGGAAATTTTTCTTATGTCTATTTCCTAGAAGCATTCTTGTCCATTTAATTTAACAAGCAAAACTAGTGGAAGTAATCAGGAAGGTGTCTTAAAGCTGACTGTGGAGAGACTTTGTACTACCATAATTGTCTTTAGTGTGTGTGTTTTTAGTTTGTTCCTATGTAAAGGATCTTGGGATGACTTTGTGCCCCCATTGTCCTTTGTATTTCACTCTTTGGCAGTTGAGGTAGAGACTTTGTGCTACACCTCATTTTGTTGGTTATTGTGCCCTATTACATTTAGTTATCACTACTAGAAAGAATTCTTGATGTTTTCTGCAAACCACTTTTGAAAGAAGAGAAGTGCCTTCTATCATTTCACCAAGATTTCTCCTTTGTCTGTGAACATCATCTCTAAAAAAAGAGAGATGGATGGTGTTGTCCTATCCCTAAGTGCTATTTTAAGCTTATATATATATATATATATATATATATATATATATATATATATATATATAGTATATAGTACCTTATAGTTATAGGGAACCTCCCCTTGATGAGAGGAGAGATTTGTCCCCTTTTGATGTGGTAAACCTGCACATTTGGCCGATCAATCTCTTTATGTTGTGGTTGAAACAACCTATTTTTCCCATCAATTCGCTGGTGACAAAATATTCACCCAACAATGAGAATTGTGAAAACCTAATATTTAAGATAAATCAAGATGATTGTTAAAGATTTTGTTTTCAAATTTAGAATTTTTTTAACTTTAGACTCCCAAAATAACCTTCAAAATTTACATGAATAAATCCATATGATAGATTCCTAATGTTTAAAGGGGCTTGAATAAAGATAGTCAAAATAATGGGTCCCTATTTTGAATTTATAAAATGGAGTGTATGTGTTAGGGCACAACACACTGGATTCTAGGAATCTATTAAATAATATTCTATCTCACCTATATAAGGAGTAGATCTTGAATTGAAAGGGAGTTAATCAATAGTTAATTAATACTTTAGTCAAGAGAATAGATGGAAGGTTAAAAAGTATGATCATAGTATTTATGTAATTTTGCTACAATAAACTTGTTAATGGAATAAATTAATTTTGTAGTGATTTATCTATATTAAGAATGAGAGGAGTCAACATACAAACCAATCAAGGCAGGGCCCACTCACACAATTTGGTAGATTAATTCCTTATCTACTAGTTTAGTATTTTTTATGCATTACTTAGATGTATTTATTATTTTATGTTGAATTATTTTAATGTGTGTGATTTGGTTTCATGTGATATTTTTTTATAAGAATATTTAATTCTATTGTATTGTTCTTAGTTAAATTTCGAAATAGATTAGATTTATTTTTTATTATTTAAATTCTTAAAATTTGATTTATACAAGCGTGTTTCTATTTATGCAATGATTAGGACCCAAAAATTCAATGGAGACTATTATTAAACATATAGTTCTAACATATTGTTAAATATAAACACACCCTAGGTTGACAATTGATGAAGTAGTTTCTTTTATTAACCAAGTGGCTACCCATCTTGTAAATTGAGTTGTATGTTTAGATATTGGTATGCGTTAGTTTAATTGGTAGTTAAAATTACGATCATAATTTCAATGCCATTATTAGGAAAGGCTTCAATTATTGTAATCTTTAGAATGTTAGATTAGATTTCCTACTTTAATTTCTTACTTTCCTAGATTAATTTACTACTTTCCTAGATTAAATTTATTACTTTGTTAGAGTAAATTTAATTTCTAAAAATAGAGGTTAAAAGATAAAAAAATTGCACATTTCATTGTATAAGATAAATTGGTTTATCTCATATATTTAGTATATCCCTACATGATATAGTGATAATTAGGAAAAAATTAGATTTTTTCCCAAAAATATACAAACTCCATGTAAGACCAAAATTGTTGATAAAAATAAATTTAGGGAAGTTTTTGTTGGTAATGATTTAGAGAATGTGAAGACACTTGTATATCAAGAGAAAAAAACCCTTAAATCCATGATAAAATAACTATAAGAGAAGACCAGCCAGTTACAAGTCCTAAATAACATAGTGAAAACAAGGAATGGATATACAGATCAAAAATAACATGCACTTGCTAGTGGAAACCCACTTATACCAATTGAAATGTCTACACCTATTAGAAATAACCAAACTATAAAATCTACATAAAAATATGTTGGTATATACCAGCCTATAATATTTTTTTCATATGGAGATACATGTACCTATTATAAAAATTATCTTGTAGATTATAAAAAAGAATCTACAACCACTAATCAAGGAATACAATTTTTAGTAATGTCCCCTATGTCTAATGATATAAAATTCATGCACATGTACTTGTAGTGATTACATGTGCACCTAATGATAAAAAATAACTTTCAATGACTTCAAATATAGTAATCTATGCCTCTGTTAGTGAGGAAAAATTATCTGTAGAAATTATTATTGTACCTACTAGTATGGAATATTAGCTTACAATATAAATAGATTCCCTTGTTGGTGTAGACTGACATTCAACAATTTCTTATGTTCTTATTGATAATAAAGATCAATCTACAACAAATGGTATTATGCTTGATGATAATAAAATAGATCTGAAGCTACCTCTCAAACATGTATTGGTGAAAAACATATCTCATAAAAACCACTTTTATAACAAATACTACATCCACTAGTGGATATTGATGTATATTAGTTATTAATAATACCTTATCGACTATTCTTCTTGAAAAAATTAGTGAAAAATGACTTGTTTTAGAAAAGAATTCAATATCCACATAAAAGGAAATGGATGGGGAATCATACTAATAAAATATAATATTTTTATGAATTTTCTACCCATAAAATGTAGTTCACATGTATTTATATCGATGGATGCTATTTTAATAGTTGAGTATGAGATAAAAACTATATATTTTCTTAAGGATAGATTTTTCAAGAGTAATTGACAACAAAAATGTTGTCTATCTATGTCACTGACTACTATAAATATGAGATAGAGTTTAATTACCAGTATATTTAGCTACAAAAGGACAAGACATAAGCTGATCAACAGGGAAATGAAGGAGAACAAGGTTATTGTGTGAATCAAATGGGATATTGGCCACCATTAAAAGCTCACTAGGTATGCTTAGAAAGCCATTTTTATCTATTTTCTTTTTACTTGTTTATGTTTTTCCTTATTACACACTTCATGCTTGAAATTACACCACACCAACATATTAGCATTTGATAAACCATTACAAAAAATTGCCTTCCCATTGGTATTGGTATTATAGCCAATCATGGTGGCCACCACCCTAGAAATAATTGAGATAATAATGGTTTGGTTTCAATAAATAGTCATAGATTTTCTGGTCTAAAATAACCAATAACCTAGCCTAATCTTTAGGATAAGAAAACATTATTAGATTATTCATCAATCTACTAGACATATGAATATGATGTCTTGGTTTTATGATTAATATTTCATGGTTTGATCTTAGTTAATACACTCATCTTTCAGGTTATCTTTTCCCTTGTTCATTATGCACATGATATTATTAATAAACTAGATTAAACCATCTTGTAATAAGAAAATTACAACACACACCATTACATTCATAAAATTCCATATTTTTGAAATGAATGTAAACCACCACCACCTCCCATAATAAAATTACCTAAAAAGAAGTATTTTAACTAAAATAATCATTTTATCATCAATAATGAGCCAATCCTTATTCTACCTCTTTCAAAAGAAAATTGTATCACTAATAATTCATAACCATATTAGGTATAATTAATTTGTAAATAGAAAACTTGAATGTTTGTGTATATAATTTTTTATGTTTTTTGACCTTATGGTGGAATGTGAGTGATATTATTGGTTAGATAAATCTACAAGTTATTTTTATTATTTGAGATCTCGAAATTAGTGAGATATAAGAAAACAAAAAAGCAAATTTGGTAATATTACAATTTTGAGAGAGGCATTTGTGCATAATATTGTGTTTAAAAAAACCCTCTTTCAATTTTTTTCCAACCATAGATATATTTCAAATATCTACATTTAATGCCACTAGTTATGGAGAAAATATGAAAATAAAAGAATAATCTGAAAAATGTTCAAAATAAAATTATGGGATAGGTTTTTGTGTAAATTGGTATGATGAAAAGAAACCTCTCTAAATTTATTTATAGCAATAATATTTTTTAGATATCCAATCTTATTTTCTCCTATAGCAACTAAGAGGGGTAACATGTACCAACTAGAAAAGTGAAAATACCCAAAATACTTACAATAAAATTCCAAGAGAGATTTTTATTTATGGTAAAATCTTAATTAAAAACCTCTTTCAATTTTCACATAGCTATAAGAATTTATGAGATATTTAGTTTTCTATTTTTTACTAAGAACTTTGATTTTAGATAAATCAACCACATTTTCACACCATTTACCAAAAGTTAAGAACATCATAAATAGACACATTCACCTTAATTTATGTACAAAAACACTTACACAACCAATCAATCCATTTGTATCATTATCCCAAAAACATGATTGTCATTTTAATCATTCATCAAAACTGCATAATCTTCTTTATCAAATTTTTACTAAACATTCTTGTATATAATGAATAATTTTAAAAACATTAGAACACTATCTAAGGTCTTTGATGATGCTAATTTTATAGAGCAATACATGCTAGGAATCTTATTATGTTTTGCAGAACACTCTTACATATTCTTTAAGGACCAGATTGACAGTTATTTTAGTATCCTTGACTCTTCACTGAGAATTACCATTGAAAAAATGGATAGATAGTTGAATTATGACTTACGTTCCATTAGAAAACATCTTTTTTGCACAACAATAATTTTTATGGTAATTTTCAATGAATTTATTTTGATTCTTCAAGCTATTCATTAGTTTTTTTCTATTAAGTAGATTTCATGTTTTGTGTATTTTTGATCTTGTTTCTAAATACATAGAATGAATATTAATGTCTTTACTATTGAAAATATTTTATCATCTTAGGAATTTAATCTACCCATCCTAAAAATAAACTAAATATATACATTCATTACTAATTTTTCAAAATTAATATTTGCTTCAAAAGTATAAAAGTGAATAATGATGCTTTCTATAAAAACTCTTGGATTTCTCATAACTTTATTACATAAATATCTCTACTACATACCAAAGTACATCTATCGATGTAATAAATGATGTTGTATGGAGAACCCATAATTTTCTATGCACATTTCAAGTGGCTTCATATCACATTAAGTACACCCAATAAATATTCATGTATCCTAATAGGCACATGTAATCAAGAGATTTATACTAAAATATTGGATATTTCACACAAGAACATTAACAAGTTGAACTTGGATGACTTGGTTTAAGACTTGACTAGATAATTGGACAATAGAGTATAGAAGTCATGTATTTCTAATTTTATCAAGATTTCTTCCTCATCAGTAAACATCAATTTACATTGCATAACTATGGAGACCTCATTTCAAATAATTGGGTTATTTTTTAGGCTATGGTAAAACTTATTCATAATCTCTACAAAATGTTATCATTTCTATAAAATTAAAAAAAAATTAAAAATCAACAAGGAAAATTTTCAAGTGTTGTTGACAACCCTGGCTTGGAAAACTAACTTTTTGGCTAACCAAGTGTTGAATAAAGATTCTTGATTAGAAAATAGATTGTTGGATAATCAAGGGAATTTTAAAAAAAAAAGTTAAAATAAGTAATAATTAAAATTAAAAATCAGGTAATAAATAAATATACCATGTCTTTCATTTTGTATCAATTTTTATTTTATTACTTACACTTATAGCCTATATTTGTCTTTACATCTTTATTAGAATGGGTCTATTATTTGGTACTTTTAGTAACAACATGCTTGATGTAAATGACAAGGATTACTTATTTTATGGGGTGGTAGGATCTATGACTTCATTTCTCATCATTCCTATTTCTAATTATGTTATTAAACATTGCTCCCACTTATTCTTTAGTTACATCTCCATGTTATATCCATGTTTATGTAGTTTTGAATTCTATTGGCATAACGGATACATGTTTATAGATTGCACTTATAACCAATATTGCCAAACTATTTTCTATAATCCACTACCACAATTCGTCCTGCAACCTCTACCATTAGTTTTTACTAGTTATTTAAACCTTGCTTTGTTCAATTTGATTATGTGTTTTCTCTTTCTCACATTCTCATGAAAATATTAAAAAAATATTTATGATTAATAGAATTGATTTTATATAGCATGGTACATTATCACTCCATGTTAATTCAGCTGAACATCCCTACTGAAACAACAAGGGTCTTAACAAAACTCCATAATTTTTCATAGAACCTAACATGCCTCTCTTCAATTTTCAGCTATTCTACATTATTACTCATCATTCCATACACTAATTATTTAACTTCTCACTTGGTTGCACTACCTAGATGACTACATGCTTTTACATCAACTGACTAGTTACCAGAAGTTTCTTCAACATCATTTTTCTATTGGTAAGCTTTTGTATGAATTCAAAAATTCTATTATTTATTTAGTATAATTTTATTTTTCCATTTTCAATAGGTATGTACATTGTTTATGTATTATGTATTATTTCCTATTATGTCCTTAACTAATCTTGAGTCAACCATGTCACTTATCCTATCCACTCCATATGATTTGTTCAATTAACCTCATGTTTAGTCATCCCACTTCATGTAGACATAAAAATTATCATGATTTCAGTTGATTAGCATGTTCTTTCCCACATTGCCACAATAAAAACATGTGGTTAACTTGAGGACAATTGTCTAACTTAAGTTGGGGGGAGAATAAGGATATAAATGGAATTTTTCTCATTTGGTTTGATATGGAATTGAAACATTAAGTTGGTAGGTATACTATAATTTCATTCCACTTATATAAATGTCAAAATAAGAATGTAAATCATTATATGTAAATTGTGAGACAAGTTTTATAACCATCAATAGCTAAGACATATATAGCTCTAGATAAAATAACCTAATAATTTAAGTATTCACTAAATTATAAACCTTTTTAACAGGCTACGTACTTTCACTAGTTATATGATTAATTAAATACATATTTGTATATAATTTTAGCCACTATTATACACACATGAGGTTTCATACATGAAACAAAGGTTGTAGCTTTTTGTTTATATACATGGTTAAAAAGATTCATCATGTCATGATGAAAACATAAATATTTTTATGTTTTGATTAATTAATTTACAACTAAAGAAGCATCATAAATATTTTACCTTGATCACCTTATTTGGCTATGGTTGACAAGATTCCTATTCACCATGATTGAAAAATAATAAGTTGTAAATATGAAATATTCCTATATTTTTGAATATGAAACTAAATATGTATTCAACACATATTCTTATCATAGTAATATTATATTTATATTCCTTTAAATAATTCATATTTATCATATGGTAATTTATGTTGATCATGTCTCTATATCAAAACATCAAAACTTTTCAACATATGAGAAATGAATGGTTGTCAAAGCTTATGTTTTCAATTTTGTAGAGATCAAACTTATTGTATGGGTATGTAGTCATGTTTGATAATTGCATAGATGGATAAATTTAATGAAGAGTTTTTTATGATGATTCAATGACTTATACAATGGCAAATAAATTTTAAAATAATAAAATTCATATAAAAGTATCAATAGCCCAAAATAAAGAGTGACTAATTGAAGGAAACATAGATTTCTTATGGAGAAAGATAGGTTGTTCATGGTTTCAAACATGAAATAATATTTTTGAATAGGAGGAGATGAAAACATGGAATACATATTGAGAAATATAAATTATGTCTTTCAATATATTTTTTTAATATGGCACTTATTGAGTGTAAATGTACCTATACATTTTCATTTCTTTTCCCATTAGGATCATAATTGAATTCATATCTTTGTTCAAAAGGGAATGCAAATGATTAAGTTTTGGGGTGTAATGAGGCCCTAAATTATCCCTCATATTTATTATTTATATTTCCTAAATCACCTTCTTATGTTTTCATACACACCTTTTTGGCCTATATAATGATGATATACACACATATTGTATGAATAACATATATGCATATTATTTTGGTTAAAACTAGTTATCGTTATATAAATTAGTATGATTTAAATTATTTAATATTTAGGGTTTTATTAATGTAAACTAAGATTCATAATACACTTATTTCAACATGTCTTATACCCATATATATGAAGGAGAGAGATCCATTTGACTTGTTGCCAACCTATAGCAAATGGTTATAAATATTTTGGGGTTAAAATAAACTAGTTTTAACCTAAAAATGAAATAAATAACATTATTAATTTTTAATATTATTATAAATTTGTATTCACATTGAAAATTTATACACTTTAAAAAAAAATTGAATTTCATTTTGAGTCCATATGTAAAACTTATTGCTCCCACAAGCAACCTATAACATCTATTGTAGCTAACTTGTAGCAATGACTATAGCTAACCTGTAACAATGATTGTAGATGTGTTTTCAGGATTGTGATGGTTTCTATAAAATTTAAATGGATTTAAGAATGGAATGGTCCATATATTTTAGGAAAGGGAATAAGTTGATTATAAAATTTACTAAACCATATTTTTCCTCCATGTAACAATTATTTCCATTAGAAGTTGGTTGTTTGGAGTTGAATATCTCTTCAATGGTTTAAGAAGATGAATTGATTCCTTAAATATAGGTATGAAAAAATTAAAAATTTATTCTCCATTTTAATTATATTATTATCAAAACATAATATTCTATTTTTTGTATTGTTGCAACCGAATAAGTTTATTATTGGTATTGTTGTAACCAACTATATTTTAGACACAACCATATATATTCAGTTGTAACCAATGTATTATAGGAATATATTAAATAATAATTTTTATCCCCTATATAATTAGTATATCTTATATTTTAATAGATTTAATCAAGAGTTAATTTAGTCATTAGAATAGTTAGAAGGTTAACAACTGTGAACATAACATTTATTTAATTTTGTTACAGCACACTTCTTAATGGAATAAATTCAAGTTGTAGTAATTTTGAAAATTAAGGAGAGGAGTCAAGATCCAAATCAATCAAGGTAGGTACCACTTGTCCATTTTGGTAGACTATTTCCTTATTTGTTAGCTTAGTATTATTTATGTATTATTGTGGTGCATTTCTCATTTAATGTTGAAATATCATAATGTGTGTGATATGGTTTCATGTATGATTTACTATATAATCATATTTAATTATATTTATTGTTCATAATTTAATTATATAATATATTATATTTCCTTTCTATTATTTATTCTTTTGAAATTTAATTTATGCAAGTGTGTTTGTATGTATACAATGTTTAGGACCCCAATCTTCAATAGAGACTAGTACTGCACATACAATATATCTCTTGTCAAATATAAATGTATCTCAGGTTTAAAATCAATGAATGAGTTTAGTTTATAATCTAAGTTGTTACCCCATCGTATAAATCAAGTTGTATTTTTAGATATTAGTTTGTGTTAGTTTAATTGGTGGTTAAAATTATGCTTGTCATTCATTATATGTACTTGGTCTAAAGAGGATTCCATTTAGGACTTAATTAATACAATTATGTGAATTTTTTTAAGTATAATGAGTCTAAGATAGTTTGAAACTAGTTTTAAAATTTATAAAATTTTCACTGATAAAAAAAATATGGCATAGAATTAGGAAATTTATCTAACTATTCTAAGAGTTTTTGCATATTTCCTTAAGAAATTTGGTCTATTATGCTCATTTATGAGTTAAATTGACTAAGTTTTTGCAACACTTTAGTTTTAAACTTAGTCACTCTAGGAAAATTTAGATTATATTGGCTAAGAGTTTAAAAAATTAGACTATTTTTGTGCACTAAATTTGTTAATTCATTTTGATTTAAAATGGCTAAGTGTTCATATGGTTGCACTTTTTGACTTAGTCAATTTATTTGTTATGGAATTAATTGGCTAGTATTTTGGAAAAATGGATATTTTCATCTATTTATTTTTCTTCCTTTACTTTCTCTTTAAGATTTTTTACTTATCCATTTTTGTTTAAATTCAAGAGAGCCAACAGACACTTAGTTTTCTTGCAGGTGCTCTTCTATTTTATTTTTCTTCCTTTACTTTCTCTTTAAGATTTTTTACTTATCCATTTTTGTTTAAATTCAAGAGAGCCAACAGACACTTAGTTTTCTTGCAGGTGCTCTTCTATTTAAAAAATACCATAGTATTTTCTCTTTACTCTTGGGCCTAGAATTAGCCATTTAAAGCCTTAGGGATAGTTAATTTTTGAGGATCCAAGATCTCCTAATTAAGCAAGGCACCGCCAAGTGTCCAAATATCACTTCCCCACCTCCCTAGGTCTTTTGATATTTTGATACATGTTAGTGAATTCATGAATGCTCATGATGCTTCCACTTGTCATGATCTAGCCTCCCCATAACACTTCATCAGTTATATATTAAAGACATACTAGTGAGATATAGATGAGAGAGATATTGACAAGTGTCACAATACTTCTTCATCATTTCCATAGAGTATTTAATACATGTATGATTTTCCTACAATATATAAATGAGTGAGATGTTTCCACCTACCAAGATCTTATCCATTCACTTCAAAACACCTATAATATTGATATTACTGAAGAACTTTTAGATGAAAAATATGATGCCATGTGGTGAAATACCACTTAATTATATCCTTATAATAGTCAATACATAGTGAACTCACAATAGACCCCCAAATGAGTGAAATGGTTCCATTTATCAAGATATCAGAGCCCTATGGTAGTAAGTATATATTGAATATCAAGCCAAGGCATGTGACCTCCTGAATCAGTGAGATGATGTCACATGGTGAAATATAGATAAATCTCATCAAAAGAATAGTCAACATATATGGATACCTAGTTAAGTAATGAATGTGTGAAGAGTTGCCATGCGGAATTACCTACCAATAAATGACATGATGTAATATTTTTTAGTATTTAAAAAAATTAAATTTGATAGCAATTTCACCTGTCAAAATCATCAAATACCAATAATGGATGGCATATTCAATATGGCATTCATTTTCAAGTTATAACATGTCTTCTAGTAGTGAAATGATTCAAAAACATAGAATTAAATACAAATTATATGGGGAATTGATTATGGACATGGCATGCACATTAGGATTGAGTGAAGATCACATAAAGGACATGGATTACCATAATTTAGTGTACTCTCTAATGTATAGAACATGGCTAACTGACTATCCTAAAGAGATCTCATCAACATTCACCTACCCATTATTTAATTCAAGATTAATCAAATATGGTCCCTATTGTGAAAAGTGTGGTTGAATAAGTGGTTTAATGAATATGAAAAATATTTCAGCCACACAAAAATTTATTCAAATTTAATTGTCATGATGTTGACCTTGATTTCTTGGGGATTGAATAATATTTGGACCAAATATGATTATAAGAGAATTGCATCTAATTTAATTCTAGAAAAGACTTGATATTAGGGGATTAAGGACTCCATGGATTTTAATTGTCTATATTATATGATTCAAAATAATTATATTGTGTTAGTCTATATTATAATCAGATGCTAGATCAGAGGGCTAGGCCATTTTAATTTTTGTATTTCCTTCTAGTTTTTCCTTTTTACATGAACCAAGGTTGTTTGAAGATAATTATATAATTCACCTAAGTATTTGATGATTCCCAAGTTTATGATTCATGAATTATATTCTATCTAAAATATTTGTGATTTGATATCCATCATATACTCATATATGTGATGGCTCTATTTCCCTATATTTGCATAGCTAACTTATTCGTCAGACTCCTACACTATCTTTGTTACTAGTTGTGTTATGTTGGTCATGAAGATATTAGTTTATCAAGGAACTCATCTAATCAATAGAATTAGATCTATATTCTATATAAATCAGACTCATATTTTATTTCTCCATGTCCCTTTTCTTTTTCTCTTTTTTATATCTTTGTTAGAGTAAGAAGATTAGCCTTAAACTTATAATTTATGTTTACATGTTTTATCTTTTTTGAAGAAACTTTTCATTGCTGATTTTTATTTTTTGAATATGTGTGCAATGAGTTTGGAATAAATTATATTTTCATACCAAATCCATTTTCTAATTCCTTAGGCAACAAATCAATAAGACCAACATTCCCATCATTTTTTATTTTTTATTTTTACACACAAGAACCTTGTATGGAATAATAAACAATGACCAACTGAGTGAGATATATTATAATGAGGCCTAGTAGATATAGACCTTGGGTAAGGATCAAAGCATTCATTTTAGGAGAGACAAGGTGAACCATCCCTCAGCCTAGCAATTAGTTTGCCAACTAGATCATCAACACTTTTAAGGCTAGAAAGAGGGAATGAGTAGAATATTTTAGAATTATCATTGGTTTTAAAACATACTACCCATAATTTACACTTCTCCCAACATATTTCATTATTTAAACACACATTAAAAAATTTGGCACTAGAAAGAGGGCCTCAATAGGAAATTTTCATAGACATATTATTTATTTTGGTCTTATTACCTACATTTTAACTATTTTTATATTCCTAAACAAAAAACTAATATGATTTAAACCCACCTATGGCCTTATCTTGTATTAGTGGAAGTTTATTCCCTATGAATATTCTAGGGCCTACTGATGACTTACCTAAGAATGTCAATAGATTGTATTTAAAATATACACATGGTCGGTTTTACACTAATAAATAACACATTTAAGGTTTTAATGATACCATTATCTAGACTTAAATATAACATGAAAATTTTGCATATCATTTGTTTCCTTATTATTTAGATGAGGCTATTTACATCTAGCACCTTAACTTACTAGATGAATGCATGACCTCATGGGGTAATTTTGAAAATATTTTTGCCAATAATTTTTATATACCCACATATCCTTTTGACATGTATCATCAATTTACTATAGCCTATATATGTTCTAATAAACCAATTAATCTATTCAATGTTCATTTTCATCAATTAAATTGGGGGTCGAAAGACCCATTCATAAAAATTGTAGGTATTGAGATTTATTTAAAAATGTTGGATCCCCTAGATAAGTGATTATCCAAAAGAATCTATCTACTCTCACATATATATAATTTAATTACCAATAAAACTTACTTATTGAACAATAATCAATCCCACATGGTTATGGTATTGACCCTTTTTACTAATCAAGATAATTAGGGGTTTACACCTAAAAAATTTCAACTTATCTACCTATAAGTCATCCCATAGACCAACTATTTCCTTATAATGAATTATTGTCTTGGAATTATTATAAATACAACCTCCCTATGATGAATGAGGGCCCTATTGTTACTTTTAACATGTGTGATTATCATTTTTCAACTTTTAATCAACATAATATTTTATCTTGTTCTAGTGATCAAGCATCTTTCAGTGATTTTAATAATCAATTGTCATTTGTTATAGGATATACCCAAAAATAAATTCTTGGATTATCTAATGGGAATACATTCATAATTTCACAACTTGGATTCTATGAGTGAATATATAGGACAAATGATGAAGTGATCATGTTGACTATGAATGCTCTAATAAGTAGGCAACAACCAATCTAAGAGAGTAATGATGATGACAAGTCTAATGATGAGATAGAAAAAGCTATTTTATATCACCAAATGGATTAAGAAAAAAGCAACAGTGATTTTCCCACACAAGAAGAATAACTAGATATCTCTTGAAATCAACCAAAATATGAATTAGAATAATTAGATTAGCTAGATGAAGAAGATGCATGTTGTGCATCTGAGACATTCATAACATATGTTACTAATCTTACTTTTGTCAAGTTGATTCAAGATGATCAACATCTTAGTATCATCATTTTAGCCCCCATCTCTTCATTATTTATGGATGAAATGGATGAAAACCATGTTGAAATAAGTTTTCTACATGAAGTTTATGAGTTATAAGTGCTCAAAAAGAAAGATATCACACCTCTCGATAGTCTTATCTTTAATTTAATTGGAATAAACATAAATGATGAAGTCATCAGAGATATCACCCATAAAGAGAGACACTTACATATTACTAGTGATAAGGGGGGAAATGAGAAAAAAATATTTTTATTCTTACTTATAAAGGTTTATAAATTTTTGAACAACTTATGAAATGGGAATGCAATATACATGAGATCTTTTTGTTAGTAGAGGTAGTCAAAATAAAAATGAGTGATCATGAATGTTGTGGCCTAGATGAAGAAGTGAATCTAATGATATTTAGAAATAAAAGTGATTATTTAATAAAAATATACACATACTTCAACTATTGATGATAAATATATAAGGTATCTAAAATGGGAATAGAAAAAACCAAACCTTCTAGATAATTAAGTGAACAAGAATAATGCTACCAAAACATCCATCTTAGAAAGTAAGCAATTGGAAAATGGTTGGGTGATCAGTTTCCATAAAGAATATATGTCTAATAGGTTGCATAAACTAACCACTCTAGTATGTGTTTAGGCCCACACCTATCCCTTATCACAATTTAATGTATGGGTAGAGGTGTTTCTTAATCCCTATCCCAAATGTTTCTTGTAAGTTAAGTGTAAGTACATTATAGAATTTGATTCTAAATTTTTCTTAAGTTACATGAAGAAATAGTAAATAATAATATTTTGGATAGTATTTTTAAATGAAAATGTCAACACAAATGAAAGTATGTGTTTTCCATTAGTAGGATTCCTATCAACATTCTCAAAATCATAAACAAGAATCTGTTCTATTTTAGGTATCTAATTGGTTAAGACGTCTTTTTGCTTGTCAATGACCACTTCCTCAACCCCTATTTATAGGATTGAATTAGTCTAGAAAGTTCTTATATATAATTTATTTTCCCCTTGTTTGTCTTTGTTTCTTGTCTATTTTTTTAAATTTTTTGTTTAGTTTATATTATTTTCTTGTGGTTTTCTTGTTTTCATTATTAGTTTGGTCTTATTATTCTTTTTTGGTCTAAACCATTCATTTATTCCTATAGGATCCCATGTTGGTCAAATAATGAGGAATGTAATGTTTATAAGTGGGTAGCACAAGTGGAATTTTAGCATGAGAGTAATCTTTCAACAATTTATAGCATTAGATTATGTCTTTGAATTGGTTTTGAAAGTTTAAGTTGTCACATGTGTTTTGGATTTATTCATGTTAAGATGAGTTTGGTAAGTTAGTTTACCTCTAAAATTATCCTCTTAGAACCAATTAAAAAACCACATATTAAATATTATTTTAGTTTATTTGGGGAAATACATTGTGATAAAGATCAAGGGTGAAAAATATGTAATTCTGCCTTTCATTAATCATAATGGTCCCTAACCCAAAATTAAGATAGTAACAATTAAGAGAAAAGAGAAAATAAAAATCTACTACTTAAATAAAAATTTATGGGTGATTTAGATAATATCTATCATGGCTATGTACGACTAACTAGCAGTAGAGAAAGGCATTAAATGGGATTAAAGACATAATAATCCCACTAGTTTCTACTAGAATAGGGAATTTTTTTGTTAAATTAAATATACAAATTCTACTAACATATTCCATCATGATAAACAAGAGTGATCTTTAACTAAATACATTACTTTAAACTAGCCATAAAAAGGTATATAACTAATATATTTAGCTAATGATCATAATCATATTATCAATCTCAAGAACATGTATAATGTTGATTGCATTCAATTCATAAAAGTATTATTATAAATTTAACCACAACTGATACAATATTATATCTAACTGTTATATTTATATACATAAATAAAAATTACAATTTTATGTATAATAAATGTTTTAACAATAATATACAATGATACAAAGCTCCACAGAGCATGAGTCTCAATAAACTTGTAATATCGATAAGTAATCTCAATTATAGTCTGTAGTGTAGTACTGCTGAGGGAAGGGAAGTCATAATCTAGGTGATTTTCCACACCAAATATGAATCAATGATCCCCCACATAACATCCCAACAAGGGAATGACCCTCCCTTCATGGATGGCTAGATAATGATGGTGCAAGAATCTAGAGTGAGAAACTAGAACCCATGTGTTGTAAGATAATTAATACATGATGTATACCATAAATAAAATTATTCTAACATGATATCATACAAACATGTAAGTTAAATCAAATAGATGAAATGATAATGTTTAACTATAAACATTACTTTGGCCAAAGTTTTCATTTAGTTATTAATCTCTAGGATTAGTTAATTTCATACAAAATACTTAATTAAATTACACCTAATCTATGCATTAGTGACACTAATTAATTGAGTGGAATATATCACAATAATTATTTAGATTCATCAAAGCAATTTTTTTTTTGGTGTGTGTGTGTGTGAAATATAAAAAATAATTGATTCATATAGATTATTATATATAAGCAGATGATTATGTGTTAAATAAGGAAATATCAAATATGTTCATTTCATCTATTAAATGCATTATAATTGATCCCAAAACATTTAATTTTTTAATGCATAATAAAAATATATTAAAATAGTCCTTAATAAGAATCATACCATATGGGTAAGAAGTATAGTTAGACATCAAATTACAAAATATTAACATGTTATTTCATCCATCTAAATAACATAAACCAATAGCTTATTTCTAGACTCCTAAGTTACAACAGTAAGCCATTCTAAAATAATCATTATATGGTTTGTATTTAATCTTAAGTAACATATCTAAATGTTCCATCAAACTATTAAACACACCTATAACTCAACCACAATAACTCAAATGACAAATACACCCATATGTATTTGATATACCATGTAATGTTTAGAAGTATCAACTATGTCTGTGTGTGTGTGTGGTATACACATTTTAGATTTGTAATAAATCAAAAAATCATATGTATTATCTATATTTATATACCTATAAAACACTTCGCTATATATATGACAAATTAAGTCAATAACCACTGTAAATATGTATTTTATATGTTATAATCCAATTAGACAAACTTTCATCCATTAACTAGAATATCCCATATAACTATATAGTCAACTAAGTATTTTCACTAGTTCTTAAAAATAAATATCAAATAAAACAGTAGTTCTTAGACTACTTACTTTATCATTCTTACTCAACATTCCATGGTTTTCATAATAAAATATATACAGTCATATATTTAAACTTTTCCAACTATATTATACCATTTTCTTAATATTGGCAAACATAATTTAATTAGTACACAACCTTACCAAAACTTATTAAACTCACGTACATAATATAACCTTAATTGAATTTAACTCAAGTTTCATTATATAGTAGATATATAATATGAAAATACATACTACATCCCTATATTGATATATTTATAAAAACACAATCTTATATAGAATCAACCAAATATTATGAAAATAGGCTTTAATTTAAAATAGGTTTGTTCACTAATATAGTTTTAAACACCTAATTATCACTATATCTAGTTTCTATATGGTTTGAAATAATATACCATAATAAAATAACCAATAAGGTAGATGTACTAGGTAGACACACACACACACACACACACACACACACACACACACACACACACACACACACACACACACACACACACACACACACACACACACACACACACACACACACACACACACACACACACACACACACACACACACACACACACACACACACACACACACACACACACACACACACACACACACACACACACACACACACACACACACACACACACACACACACACACACACACACACACACAAACACACACACACACACACACACACACACACACACACACACACACACACACACACACACACACACACACACACACACACACACACACACACACACACACACACACACACACACACACACACACACACACACACACACATTTGTATATTCTTACTCATAGGCCATCAAATGACTCAATAAAAGACTATATATTGTAATTATATACCCCTATATATCTATACAATCTAGTTACTTGTTTACAAATTTAGTAAAATAAAAATGAATGAGATTTAGTATTTATACCAGAAACCATAGCATTCATTGCATTTATTCATAATGAAATAAATAGTTAAAACTACAATGATATAACCTTTCACCTTAAATATATATTAAGGTTCATTTCAAGACCCAAGATATGTAATTGGAAGGACCAAAATTATATTATAAAATACATGTATAAACATTGATATACTCATACAATAAAAACTATTCTATTTATGAATATAGACATGTATATTATGTTAAGAAATGGCTCAATGTCAATTTATAAATAATTATTTTTAATCCTAATACTTAGACATGTTAACTTTATTTATATATATTTAATCTTGTCTTATATTTACCTAAAATTGGTCATAATAACACTATGTACATAATCATATATAGCTTGACCCAGTAAATATGTTCAATATTGAACATAAAGGCTCAAAATTATACTAACTTACTAAACATAGTCTCTAAAATATTTAAATAATATACTCAATTGATAAATTAATTATATATTTTATATATTAACCTACGGTTTCAATACATCCATGTAGAAACATAGAATTCCTACAATTAAAACTCAACATACTATATTTTTGGCAATGATTTTATATAGTATGGACATTCAAACTAGTTTTTTCTAGGTTGTATGCTTAGTTATATGGATGGGAGAGAAATCCACAAGGCTGAGATTTTATTCCTTTTATTTATTTCGTAATATTGAAAAGAACTAAAACACATAGGAAATATTTACCTAAAATCATGAAAAACTCCAAATGACATATATATGAATTTTAATACAACACCAACCTAGTAATTGAAATCAACTATGTAAAAAATTACAATTATTTCTCACTTTAGCTTAAATCCCTTTTATATTTTATACCTACCATATCATCTCCTCCCAGGCCTCCTCTCTTTCCATGTTAATATCTTGCATGTTACTAGAAACCCCTCTTTCTACCAAAACTCCATGATTATGTCGATGTATGTAAAACATCTCATAGATGACTTATAGTCCTCTTATGTTTTTTCATGCCAAAAATACCAAACTTCATGATCATTTTCATAATGGTTTGGTAACACAATTTAATGCCCATTTTAAATCCTATTCTCCAACTTTCTACTACTTAATCAATAGAATAATCCTTTCAAACTTTATGCATGTTAATATTGACTTTGTAAATTAATTAAACATTATAATTAATAAAAACCATCATTAAGATAATGAATTCCCAATATTATTAAAATAATAAAATCATTTTCATTGACTTAGTATATGGTTACTAATAATGTCATCAACTTCTATAAAGTCATTAAAAATATTACAATTTCCATAATAATATTAATAATGACTAAGCACAAAGACCTTAACATAATCATTAGTCAATATAAATAATATCATAATGACCATGCCAAACTAATTTAACTCCTGCATTATTAATTAGTAAATATAATAGTCATTTAGCACACAATGGCATTAAATTTCCAATAAAAGTATTAAGACACTGAAGGAAATTAAACACATTTCTAAAGTTACAACAAGAACAAAAAATGAAGATTCTAAAGCATAATTTAAGGAAATCATCATTATGTCAAGAAAATAAATTAAAACAACACAAATTCAACACAAAACCATATTAAATTATAGAAATCATGATTATAACTAGAATCAAATATTAGCTATCAAATCAATAAATGAATATAGAAGTATGTTTAAACTATTGTGGTGTGTGTAGTTTTCTAGTTTTTCTATTTGTCTTCCCCCAATACCTCTATCTATGCCACCCTCTTTGATTATTTCCTCCATTTATCACACTCTAAGGTATGGATCTATCCTACATATATCTAATAAAAATAAAGGTAGTTAGCTTGAAACAATATAAAATTTATAATATGTAATAATAAACTAAACAAAAAAGATCATGATGTCCATAATATGCAAGTATAGATAACTTAGCCTTTTAAAAATAATGTAAATAATCTTAATATAACTCTCCATAAACCAATATATAAAATCCAACTTCACTAAAACAATAATTAATCAAACAATAACCATAAAAATCCATGAATCAATAGGTTATTAGGTCTAGAGAGAAAATGGGATTTGACATCCTCCCCCCTAAAGTTGGTCATCATCCCAATGACATTTATTAAACATAATTTATAAAATTAAACATTATTCAAAAGAAAATAAAATAATATGTAGCAATATATCAAGTAAAAAATATGTAAATAGCCTATAAAACTTGCCATAATCCTCCCAAGTGACACCATATTTAAAACATTTGTCCCACTAGAACTTGAACTATGACACTTTTCCATTACACAAATAGAGTTTTTGAGTGTCAATTATTATTATTTTTTATATTGTGACCACTTGAGGATATAGAATATGCAAAGAATTCCAATCCAACACATGTGAATGATCAATAACATACTTTTTAAGATAGGAAACTTGTAAAACATTATGCAAAAGAACTAAAGGTAGTTGTAATACAAGCCTACAAACTACAAACATTTAAGGGTCCCACATATCTTAATGAAAGTTTCATTGACTTACCGAACATAATCAAGCTTTTTTAGGCTTAACCGACAAAAATAATTTATCACCAATAAAAAATTACCTTGGTATTCTCTTCAGATCAACATAACTTTTTTATCTATCATTATCCTTAGCCAACCTCTACCTAATTTTTATAAATTTCTCTTCCATTTCCAAAATCATCTCAAGTCTAGAGACTACCCTATCTTCTAACATGTCCCAACTAATTGGTGTTTTATATCTCCTTCCATATAATGCCTCCAATATATCCATTTCAATGTTGATTGGTATGGGTTGTTATAGAAAAAATAAACCAGTGTAAGGTACTCCTCCCACTTTTATTGATGATCCATGTAATACATCCAAAGGTGAACTTTTAAGACTTGGTTAACTCTCTCTATTTATCCATCAATTTATAGGTGATATGTAGTGCTGAAATTCAACTACATACCTAAGGTTAAATTCAAAGTCAACTAAAATATAAAATTCATTCTTGAATCTTGATCTAAAATTATATTTTATGTAAATTTATGCAATCAATACACCTCTTTCATGAATCTCTTCACACTAATAGGTGCATCATCTATCAATTTTCTTGGTATGATGTGAGCTATCTTGGGTAGTTTGTCAACTATAACCACTATCATATCATGATTATTATGTGATAATGACAACCCTTGGACAAATTATATTTTAATAACTTAACACTTAAATTTTGGTATATCATGAGGATATAACAATCATGTTGGATGCACATGTTTAGCTTTCACATGTTGACATTCCAAACAACAAGACACAAAATTTGTTGCATTCTTCTTGATTCCCTTCCAAAAATAAAGATGTCTTAGCTCAACCATGAGCTTGGTTACACTAGGATGTCATGAATATGGGGCATTGTGAATTATTTTATCACTAATCTCCTAATATTCTCTCTATCAAACACATACATCCTTTAAACTTGAATATTTTAAACTTGGGATTCTGAGTATTCTCTAATAATACTTATTTGACCTAATCATATAATTCATCTCTTATCAATAATTTGATTACCTAATCATGAAAAGTACTCATGATAGTAACTAAAACTATTATGTACCTTATATGACATAGAGTATTTACAACACTATTCTCCTTAACTTTGATATAGTTAATATCAAAATCATAATTAGATAAGAATTATCACCAACATCTCTAATGTGCTTCAACTTTAGTTGGGTGAAGATGCACTTGAGTCCCAAGTTGTTAGTATTAAGCTGAAATGGTTTCCCCAGTAGATAATACCTCCAAACATGTAAGGCATACACTATTACAGACAAGTTTCATATCATGAGTGCTCATAAATATGCAATTTTCTAGACTTGTATGCTATAACTGAACCATCCTACATAAGAAATCCTCCAATTCTATCCTAATATGCATCTGTGATCACTGAAAACTAATGATTAGGATTCATAACTCTTAAAATAGGTGTTGAGAAAATCTTATTTTTTATCTCCTCAACTGCTTTCTCACACTTGTTTGACCAAACAAAACTCTATTTATTCCATTAAAGAGAGGTAATTTGGTTATCTATCTTGGATAAATTTGAAAGAAATTTCCTATAATAGCCTACTAATCCGATAAAACTCCTTACCTCATGCACATTTTTAGGCATTGTTCATTCCATTATAGCTCTTATATTTGACAAATACACTAAAAACCCAACTATAGAGATAATGTGTCCTAAATATTGCACTTTATTTTATAAAAATATATAATTGGACAACTTACCATACAATTTGTGCTTCCACAAATGCTATAAAACTAGTTCTAAATGAGGAAGATGTTCTTCCTCATAATTAGAATATATGAGTATGTCATCCATAAAAACCAAGACAAAGTGGTCTAGATAATCTCTGAACACACTATTCATGAGATTCATAAATGTTACTAGAGAATTTGTTAACCTGAAAGGTAACACTATGAACTTGTAGTGCCCATATCAAGTTTTGAATGCTATTTTTGGAATATCCTCATCTCATATTCTTGGTTGATGATACCCTACTTTATGATCAATATTATAAAATAATTTTTCCCCTCAAATTTGATCAAAGAGATCATTAATGTCAAGTAGCAGATATTGATTCTTGATTTTTCACCTTTTTCAACATCCTATAATCAATACATAGGCAAAGAGTATCATCCTTCTTGATGAACACCACTGGTGTACCCCATGGTGACATAGTTGGTCAAATCAACCCTTGTAGTTTATATTAAAAAAAACTAATTTAGTAGTTGTCATCATATATGGTACCTTAGATTATAGTTTAGATCTAGGTACAATTTCGATCGAGAAATCAAACTCATATTTGGGTGGTAATCCAAGTAATTCCTTTGGAAACACATCCTTAACTTTCCTTAGAAAAGTATAATTATAAATGGATGGTTCCTTATACTCCATCTCATTTATTTTAACAATAAATTATTGCCATCCTTTCTTCTGAGCCTTCTTGAGTTAAATTATAGAAATTTACCTAAGCTTCAACTCCCTTTTCTCACCCTCAAGTTGTGTCTAACCTCCAAAATCATCTTGACAATCAACATTATTTATATGACAATCAACCTTAGTTTTATGCTTTGTAATATAATTAAATATTAGGATCACATCATATGATCCTAATGGTTTAGCATATAGATCCACTATTATGGTGAATTTAGTTAACCTGATCTCAACTTCCACTAGACATTTATCAACCTAGACCTTTGAATCATTCTCATACTATATTGACCATGCATTTACCACAAATCCAATTTTTATAGACAACTTATTAATTATTATAGGATTAATAAAACATTATATGTCCATAGTGTAAATCAAAATATAAATTGGATGATCAAACAAAATATGTAATACTTTAATAGGAGAAGCTTGGAACTCAACCTAATGATTTTCAATAACTATATGAATTGGTCACTAAAAAGTTCGTTGTTGAGAAGCAAAACCCTTGTTTTTTCCACCTAACTTATCATGAGTACACTTTCAAGTGTAATGGTCACATCCAAAAATGAATCAACCTCCAAGTTGCCATTTCCTATTAGACTATTGGTTTCCCTTGAAACCTCCCTTGAAATAATTCCTAGGTTTCCTTTTTTCTGAGCTACTATTGAGCTTAACATTCTAACTCTTGCATTGTCTATTGGAGTCCCCACTACTCTACTTTCACTTCTTCTTTTTGAATGTCAATTCATAAATTCCAAGATTTTTTTTTAACTTATCTTTGACTTGGGCAAGAGATTTTAGCTTTTATTCCTACTTAAGTGCCTTCTCAAAGACCTAATCCATGGTATATGGCCCATGCACATCCATCTCACAAATAATTTTTGGTTTTAATCCCATAATGAATTTATTAATTTCTAACCTCTCATCTACCTAATATTGAAATATATACTTTAGGATCTTGGTGAATGTTTCCTAGTATTCATTCATAGAAATGTCTCCTTGCTTAATGTTCTAAAAATCTATCATCTTATAATCAAAATATAACTGAAGAAGCTATGGTGACATAAATAATGTTAAAAACTATTCCCAAGTGGTGGTGGTATAGTCAAGGTTCATTTGAGCTTCTTATTATCCCACCAAGTTGTTGCTTCAATAACAAGTTGATATTCTCCCCAAAATACTTTGGTGACTTCAGAGTGATTTCATATATCAAAATATTTATCCATCTCTATTAGTAATGCTTTATATCCGTCTCCCAAAATTGTTCCATTAAATTTGGGTTGACCCACCTTTTTCATATCTTGTGCCAACTGTAAAACTATTCAATCTCTTGCATCTTATAGCACTTCCTCATGCCTCTACTCTTGAGGATTTTCCTAATTAGAATGATTCTCTTTAGGTTCTTATTTAAAATTATCATCAACATGCCCATGTAATTACTTCTATAGGGATGTGGTTCAATCCCTAGTTTCATGCATGGCTATAAGGATCTGATCCAAATTCACAACTTACTCAATGGAGAACATATTTGGATCCAATCGAGGGTTGGTATTTGATTTACCCTCACATCTAGGTCTGAAAAAACCCATTCTTATTCTTGGTTGAGAGGATAATATGTTTGCATTAGAGGACACATTAATTTATATAGTTATAGCCTCATCTATGATACCAAAATGTAACAACCCCATTGGGTTTTACTAGAATAGGGTAGATTTGTTTTTTGTAAATTAAATACACAAATTATACTAATAGATTCCATCACAATGAAAATTAAAAGAGTGATCTTTAAATAAATAAATTAGTTTCAATTAAACATACAAAGGTCTATAGCTAATGATCATAGTCATATTATCAATATAAAAAATAGTTATAATGTTGATTTTGTAAGTAAAGACTACATTTAATTCATAAAGGTATTAATACAAATTAAGCCATGGTTCATATAATATTACAACCAACCATTGTAATTATATACATGAATATAAAGTATAGTGTTAAGTATAATAAATGTATTAACAATAATATACTATGATACAAAGCTCCACAAAGCATGCAAGTCTCAATGAACTTGTAATATCAGTAAGTAATCTCAAGTGTAGTAATTTTGAGGGGAGGGAGAGGATCATCCATTTTCTTTTCCACACCAACCATAGACCGTCAATCCTACACATAATCTTCCAATAATGGAATGACCCTCCCTTCATGGATGGGTAGTTAATGATGGTGCAGGAATCTAAAGTGATAAACTAGAACCTGCATATTATAAGATAACTAATACATTATGTATACCATAAATAAACCCATTCTAACATAATATCATAAAAAAATGTAAACTAAATCAAACAAAAGAAATGATAATATTTAACTATAAAAATTTATTTGGACAAATTTTTCATATAGTTATTGTTCTCTAGGATTAGTTAATTTTATACACACCACTCAATCAGATTACACCTTATCTACACATTAGTGACACTAATTCCATGAGTGAAATATATTACCCTACTTATTGGTTCATTAATGCAGAATTTGGTCTGTATATAAAAATTATAAAAACCACTAGATTCATATGAAATATTCCCTCTAAGTAGATGATTATGTGCTAAACAAGGAAATATCAAATACATTCATTTATTATGTCAAATGCAATATAATGAATCTCAAAACATCTGATTAATTTCTACATAATAAATAGATATCAAAATAGTCCTCAATAAAAATCAAACCATCTGAGTAAGAAGTGTATTTAGACATCAAGTTACACAATATTAACATGTAACTTCAAATGTTATTTCATCCATCTAAATAATTTAAATCAACAACTTATTTCCTTATTTACAAATTCCTAAGGTACAATAGTAAACCATTTTTAAATAATAATTATATGGTTTGTATTTAATATTAATTATAACATATCTAAATGTTCCATTAAACCATTAAACACGCCTATAACTCATCCATGATAACTCAAATTAAAAATACACCCATATATATTTGATATAATATGTAATGTTTATAAGCATTAAATGAGTATGTGTGTATATATTTATATGGTATACACATTTTTGATATGTACTAAATAAATAAATTTCATGTATTCTATGTATTTATATACCTATAAAACACTCCACTATATATATGACAAATTAAGTCAACAACTAGTGTAAATATGCTTTGTATATGTTACACACCAATTCAACAAAATTCCATCCATTAACTAGAGTATCGCATATAGCTATATAATCAACTAACGATTTTCACTAATTCATCACAATAAATAACAACTCAAACAATAGTTCTTAGACTATTTACTTTATCATTCTTACTCAACATTCCATGGTTTGCATAATACAATATATGTATATATATGACTATATATATATATATATATATATATATATATATATATATATATATATATATATATATATATATATATATATATATATAGTCATATATTCAAACTCGACCAAATTTATTATATGATTTTATTTATATTGACAAACTAAATTTAATAAATTCACAACCTAACCAAAACATCTTAAACTCACATACGCAATAAAATCTTAGATGAATGTAATTCAATTTTCATTATATAAAAGATACATAATATGAAAAGACATACTAGATTCCCATATTACAAATATTCAAAACCAAATTCATCCCCATCTAAGATATATTTAAATTTCATTATGTAAGGATATATTTCTAAAACCACATAATATTATGTAGACTCAGCCGACTATGATATGAACATGTTGGAGTATATCATAGGTTTGTTTACTAATATATTTTTAAACACTTATCTATCACTATATCTAATTTTTGTATGGTTTAAAATTATATAACATAATAAAATGAATGATAAGTTAGATATACTAGGTGTATACACACACACACACACACACACACACACACACACACACACACACACATTGGTATATGATTACTCATAGGCCATCAATTGAATCAATTAAGGCTTATATATTGTAAGTATATAACCCTATATATCTATAAAATCTAGTTACTTGTTTACAAATTTACTAAAATCAAAATAATCTAGACTTAGTATTTATACCAGAAACCATAGCCTTCATTACATTTATTCATAATGAAATACATATTTAAAACTACAATGAGATAAACTTTCACATTAAATATCTATTAAGGTTCATTTCAAGACCCAAGATATATAATTTTAAAGACCACAACCATATTATAAAAATACATCTATATACTCATACACCAAGATCTATTTTATTTATGAATATAGCCATGTATATTATGTTATGAAATTTCGCAATATCGATTTCTAAATAATGAGATTTAACCCCAAATACTCAACCATGTCAACCTGATTTTTATATATTTAATATTATATTATATTTGCATAAAAATGGTCATAATAACCCCATGTACACAACTATATATAAGTTGACCCAATAAATATGTTCAGGTATTAAACATAAAGGTTTATCATTATAATAACTTATTGAACATTGTCTCTACAAGATATAAAGAATATATCCAATTGATAAACTAATTATACCCTTTATCTATTAACCTAGGGTTTCAATACGTCAATGTAGAAACACATAATTCCTATCATTAAAACTCAACATACTATAGTTTTGGCAATGGATTTATATATTATGGTCATTCAACCTAGGGTTTTTTGTGTTATATGCTCGTTCTATGGATGTCTAAGCCATCCACATAGATTAACATTTATCCCTTTTATTAATTTCATATTACTAAAAAAAACTAAAACCCTTAATAAAAATTTACCTAAAATCATCAAAAATTCAAATTATATATTCATAATGGTTTCTCATGCCAGAAATCCCAAACTCCATGATTATTTGCATAATGGTTTGGTAACACAAGTCAATGCCTAGTTTAAACCCTAATCTTAAACTTTATAATACTTAATCAATAAAATAATCCTTTCAAACTTTATACATGTTAATATTTACTTCATAAATCAATTAAATGTTATAATTCTTAATAACCATTGACTACATAATGCCTTACCAATATTCATTAAATAATACAACCATTGTAATTGACTTAGTATATGGTTATTAACAATGCCATCAACTTATACAAAGTCATTAAAAACATTACAGTTTCCATAATAATATAAAAAATGACTAAGCACAAAGACCTTATAATAATCATTAGTAAATATAAATAATATCAAAATGACCATTCCAAACTAATTTAACTCATGCCTTTTTTTTAGTAAATATAATAGTCAATTATAATGTAATTCCATTAAATTTGTAAGCAAAGTATTATGACATTGCTAATTTTGAAGACAATCACACATATTTCCAAAGTTTGTAGCAAGAACACACAATGAAGATTCTAAAGGATACTTTAAGGCAATCATAATTATTAGAATCAAATGAATTTAGACAACACAGATGGAACACAAAACCATATTCAATCAAAATAAGCATGATTATAACTAAAATCAAATATTAGCTATCAAATCAAGCAATGAGTAAAAAATCATGTTTAAACTATCATGGTGTATACGGGTTTCTAGTTTTTTCATATTTCATCCCCCAATGAGTCCATCTAAACCACCTTATTTTATGATTCCATCCCTCTTTCACACTCTGATGGATGTATCTATCCTGCATCCACCTTATAACAATGAAGGTAGTTAGCCTAAAATAATATAAAATTAGTAATATACTGTTATAATAAACTAAACCTTTCATGATCATCATTTAAATAATATGCAAGTATAAATAACTAAACTAATTAAAAATCATGTAAATAATCTTAATATAACTATATATAAAACACAATTTACCTAAAACAATAATTTACCAAATAATAACCATAAAATCCATGAATCAATAGGTTATTAGGTCTAGAGAGAAATCAAGATGTGATAAATAATAATATTTTGGGGCTATAGATGCCCCATTGGGAATATATTAATGTCCAAGAAAACTTCCCAAGGTATAATTAACTATCCCAATCATTGGATACATATTTGTTAGTCCTTCCAGGTCCTACAAAGTGGTAAATTACTCATTTGTGCACACCAAGTCAAAGGGAATACTGAATATTGTCATTTAGTTATCCCATATTTTCTTTTCTTGAATTTGTTTAGCTTATATTTTTTATCTCATTGATATATTATTGGTTCATATACTTGTTTATATCATTTAAAAATAATTGAGAGTATTTTATAGTAGATTCACCATTTTTTGTTGTTTACACAACATTACCTAATTTCATCATGAAATCATGGAACATATTTTTTGATCTAGAGTTTGATCTTTTATTTTAATGAAGTTTTGTGGTCTTAGTCTATTTTGGTTGCTATTTTAGTAGGATAGAGAGTCATTATATGTGAAATCTAAATTTTAGACTTGCTTCATGGTTTTTATTGACCAATTTTTGACCCTAAGTCAAAAATGGTCAACCCCTCTACATTGAAACTTTCCATGGGATTATCAAAACTTGTATATGGTCTTTTTATGGTATAAAATGGTACTAAATGGTCTTCATATGGTCACATTATTCATTTTATAACCTTTTCCAAGGTTTGGTCTCATGTGAACTTGTCTAGTCCTAAGGGTCATTCATAAGGTGTTGGTGTTGTCAAGTACGATCAAAAGTTTGATATGGTTTAGAGTCATTATAAAATATTATTAATGTGTATTTAAGGTCACAATATCATGTAATAATATTTTATTATGTTCTTATGTACTAAAATGTAATTTTAGCCACCTTTTGGATTATTTTTGAGGAATCAAATGTACCACCCTAAAAGGTAAACATTTCAAGAAGTTACACAATGTACCTATTGTTAGAGAATGTTCAGATATGGTCAAAGACAAATAAAATTGTAGGATCAATGCTTAAACTAAGAAAAATACCACTTTACAAGCATTTTTGGGCACTTGTATGGCCTTAGAAGATCATGTTTCAATTGAAAATGGTTTCAAAAGGTCCCTTGGGCTTCCATATATATTATTTTCAAGATTTGGATCAAGTTTTAGGTTGTACAAATGCATCAGACACACTCTCTCCTCTATTACTACCTTCACAAGTTTAGCAAGGAAAAAATTAGATGCATGGTACAACCAAGAGAAATATTTTGGAGATAATTTTTTTTCCATTGTTAGGGGTCCTAATAAGTTTCAAATTAGTTTTATTAATTTAAATATTCATAGCCCCTCATTTATGAATAATCACTAAGAGTGACAATATGTCACTATGCCTTGTCCATCTAAGTAGTGTCTAATTTTTCTCATGTTTCTACACTTAAGAATTTTATAGAGAATAATGATTATAAGGAATGTAAGTTTCATCATCTAATTCAATTCCATGAAGTGTCTTGAATAAGAGGGAAAATGTCTCAAGTATAAGGTGTTTTAGTCACTCATATTGCAAGTGTTTGATTTTTTTGAATTATTGTCACTCTCAAAGGTTTTTATGTGATTCATCATTCATGGAAAATATTCTCACTCTCTAATGATTCATGTTTTCTCTCTTGGGAAGTAACTTTTTGTAAATATCCTATTAAAAGGCATCACATCTTACTCTTTAAAAAGCATGGTCTGTACATAAATGGTCTTTTACAAATTTGAATATCAATGTTGGCCCAAACAAAAATAATAAACCAATGTATGATGAGATAATACTATGGATAAGGTCATAAATTCAAGGTGTTCAGAGGTGAGGTCAAATTATACTCTCAAATAAGGTTAAAGTGTGTTTTAACCACCCATAGGTCTATACACCTATTGGTGGACATTTATGGTACCTAACTTCTAGGAGGAGTTTTTTTAAGTAGTGGAGAAGTGTGATACATAATTATAAATAACCAAGTTATCCTTATAGACACCATGGTTTTATAAAAAGGCATGTCATGAACGCTAACCCTCATACATAGAACTTACATACAAACTGACTCTATATATAGTCTATATAAGTGAATAGATAATTTGAAGTGGTAAAATGTTTGATCCAAGGTATAAATGAATGATGAGAGGTGTTAAAAATGGTAAAAAAGTTTATAAAATAATAAAAGTGTCTAAATATTAAATAAGTTGCCTTTATAGTCCATAAAAATAAAATGAAGACCTGTTGGCCTTAGACCTATAGGTCCTCATTTTTGGACTAAAACCAAATTTAAAATAAGAGTTAATTAGGGACCATAATTAAATATAAAGGTATGGGGAAATTAAAAAATTAATGACACCTAAACCATTTTACAAGTGAAGGAGAGTTAGAAGACTGATTTCACAAGCCTTAATGCATATACACAGGTCTATGTACGAAAATAAGAAGGCAAAGGTTTGAGCATGTAATAAAGTAAACAATTAACCTTGTGAATAAGTGAGAAATAAATTTTAATGAGGTTTGGGTACTATTAAGGTGTTATTATGGAGTTGATAAAAAAAATTTCAAGACCACATGTTCAAACTATCTTCCAATGACCACCTATATCCACTTTGATAAGGTAGTCTTGAATAGTGTATGTTGTGAAGTCATGGTGACTTGAGAGTAAAAATTGAAAGGGTTAAAAAATCCCAACAATATGATATATTAATTTATATGTCAAATAATTTTAATGTAATCCTAAAACCCATAAATGCATTAGGACTTCTGCTAATGGACACCTACAACACGTAAGATCAATAAACTAGTTTTTAGGCTAAGGAAGGGGCATACTACATATAAAACATAGGAACCTAGCTCAGGTGATGTTGAAATATATGAAACTATTTAAATTCATGAGAAATTAAACTAAAATTAATAATAATGACTAAACAAAGCTTTAAACCTTATTTACATAATTAAGATAGTGTTTTTATGTCTGCCTACATTGCCAAGAGAAAATTACTTATTTAGAGTGAAGAAAGAAGGTAATAAGAGAGGTGAATAATTTTATATTTATTCATGGGGAAAATTTAACTCCATAAGGCCTTGATATTTACCTAAAATTGAAACAAATACTATAAAACCTATCTAGGCTTGTAAAGCCTAATTCACACATAGGTAGGCATATAATATAGTCATAATAAAGGATGGACTAATAGATGAAAAAATTATATATGATGGCATAATAACAAACCTTTCAATACCATCCATTTATATTGGAAATAAATAAAAGTTAAAATGTGGCCTTAAGACCTCATTGAGCTCCCTTCATGCATGACCATCATCCAAGACCAGTTTTCTCTCACATGTCATAACCTTATTCTAATTCATGGAGATAAGTGGTTTTTAGGGATGGTAATGATGTTTAAAAAATTAAATATTGTGTAATAATTTTATTTATTTATCCCCTCACCTTAATTAACAAATCTAAGACTGTTAACCCATTTCCAATGGATAGTTTGCAGACCAAGAACCATCTTCTCACACTTAGAATTATATAGTCAATATGCATGGTAACCTAAGATCCTAGGGATATTTTATTTGGATATATTGATTTATATTTTTGGCATTATTTTAAGTTTTTAATTCATGAGGTTTATGAACAATTTATAAGAACCAAAACCACTCTAAACCCTCCTAAAACTCTAGTAATGACCAATTGAGAGATATGAGCTCCTAAAGTGCATAAAATGCCCTGGGTTTCCCCTAAAAATAATTGTGTTTTATCAATTATGTACCTAATATTTTTGAGAGTTTTCATGAGTCTATTTATATTCATTTTTCTCAATGATAAAGGGTGCCTTAGTGATCATACATAGACCTTGCAATGTTTGCTTAATTAGGCATGATGATAGATGTTGGTGATGTGTTGACCATGTTTTAGGGATCATATGAGGATTCAATATTTATTGGTATACTTGTGTAAGTGAAATTAATTCATCTATTTAGTCTTTTAAATCTCTAGGTTATCCTAGTCATCTTGGTAGAACTTCTTGAGTAAGCATATTAATGACATCAACATTCGTATGTGTGAAGGTGTTAGAAGAAAGTGATCACATTGGGTTGTTTAGATTTGTCCTTATATCATGTGTTTAAAATTTCATGTCTTAAAATGTATATAAAAATTTATGGTATTTAAAATTTTGTCTTTCAAGAAAATTTTACTATTTTCCATAGTCAAATTTGCAGTTAAAAGTGACCGTTGGAATTCAAATATTTGAATTTACAAAGGAAAACTAGTCTAAATTTTTTTGTTAATAAATTTTGATTATGGATGAATTTTATGGTGGTATATAAATAAAATTATTATATAAATTCAATGTAAATGTAGGAAAAATGATTTAGAGGTATGACTGGTTGTACACCTACATTTATTGTGGTTTAAAGTTGACTAAGGGTTTGACAATCTTATATGAGTAAGCTAAGAAGGATGTTTGAGTTTTTATTGATGGTGTTTTGATGTTTCAAGGTGAATTATATATTAGAGAGTTTTTTATACTACTTGAGGATAATTTTTATGGATTTTAGAAGTTTGATCAATCCATCTTCAGTTTGAACCATTGCATGGAAGTTGACTTTTGGTTTGTTTATCATGTTTTCATGTACAAGGAAAATGTTTGATAGGGTTTTCATATAAACAGGTGTGTATGTTTTCATATGTTATTTTAAGTGCTCTTTTGTTCTTAGTTTTTCTTGATGAAGTGTTAAAAGGATGAATAGGTCTCCATGGACCTATAAGGTCTTTTTAGGTCTAATTGAAAGATGTTATTGATTAAGGGTGATATATAAAAGCTATGGATGACCTATGTAGGTGAAATTGATATTATTATAAGTGTGAAAAAATCCTTAAGAGTTAAGGTATACCTTAGAGCTGACCAAAAATATGGTGATGATGAAGGCTCTATAAAGATCATAAACAAAGATGAATGTCTCTAGAGTTAACAATCGAAGAAGAGAGAAGGTTGAGTATGCTTGGTGGATATATTGAAGATTATATCATTGTGAGTAATATGTGTGTGATGTATATGACATATTTATGATGTTATTATAGTGTTCTTTTAGGGTTAAATATTGAGTATGAGAAAAGAAGTGTAGAGTAATCCAAAAGGTTGTGTGTGTGAAGGCTTGAAGGCTTGAAAAGAGTTGAAACTCATTGTTTATCCATAATATTGAAAATAAATCAGATATTTGGATGTGTTGATATAAAAAGGTATTATTTGGGTGGTCAACATCTAAGGGAAAGTGGGTGCTTGTCCATGCAGAGGGGTTTGTGCTCCTCGTGAAGTGGGTGTTTCACTAAAGTCTATTATTTGTGATATATTATAGGAATTTAGTCCACTTGTTTACATCCTTGAGAGTTTATTTTATCCTCCATTAGGGTTTCCTATATAATAAATGTGATATTTGTATTTATCTTTCATAGTTTCCTTTGTTGTTTTCAATAACTGGTTTATATGCTTCATGAATGCTTTTTTTGATTGGTTAAGAGTTTGATGTTTTAGAATTGGAACTAAATTTATTGCATCATTAATTCACTCCCCAAATATTAGTTAATTTAAATATTAAAATTGGTATTATACACATTATTTGTAATTTTAACCACTTGAATGTGATCATAGGTACAATGGATGACAAAGAGACTGAGACATATCTTCAAGATGAACTAGTATGTGCCTTATCAGAGATCAAACATTGAAGGGAGAGAAATAAATATTGAATAACAAGAAAGGAAATAAAAATTCATATATGACTTCCTTAATATATTATTATATTAATGAAAACATTTATGGTGTGAAGACACAAATAGACAAACTAGTAAAATTAGTCAAGAATTTGTAGTACATGATGGATAAAGCCCTGAATCAAAGATTGGATCATTTGGAATGTAAATCTATGACATATATATATGTGCTTCTATCAATCAAAAATAATAATCCTAGCTCTAAAAAATAACTTAAAGATGAAAATTCTTGTGTTTTTGATGGTCAAGTAAAAATGATGTCTAACGTGAATAACTATAGTTGTGTTGTCAATGGGTATTATTACACTTATAATAAATATGGTTAAATATATATGGATTGTACTTTATCTTCAAAGAATAAAAATGGGGTTATATGCTACAAATACAAAAAATGAGGACATATAGCTAAATAAAATAAGAGGGATTATTAGAAAAAGGGCATACAAGTCATTGACACCATCAAATGGTTCAAGGAAGACAAAACCAATATTGAAGAAAAGAAGAAGTAGAATTTAGTTGATACACCAAAGGAAGAGTCAATTTTTGTACAAAATACCTTTCATACTTAAGAGGATGAAAAAAAGAAATGGTACATAGAAAATTTATTCTCAAGTCATATGATAGTAGACAAGATCAAGTTTATCTCTCTCAAAAACCATAATTCAGGTTAAGTGAGATTTGGTGACAAAAATTTTGATAACATAGTTGGCAAAGGGTCTGTAAGTTTGGATAATATTCATAATATAACTAAAAGTGTATTGTATGTAGAATATATTTAACACAACCTTCTAAGTGTTAGCTAAATGTGTAAGCAAGGAAATGTTGACTTTTAATGATCAAAGATGTAAACTGAGAAGATCCAAGTTTGGAAAATTAGTTGCATATATTCATAAGGTAGATAACAAATTGTATGTGTTCCATGAATCTAAAAGGGAGGAGTGTTTCATGAATCAACTAGAGTAAAGCTATATTTATCATAGAAGACTTGGACATCTAAATTTTGACAATTTGGTGAGGATCATTTTAAAAGGATTAGTGAGGCATATGCCTAAAATAACTAAGATTCCTCATACTCTTTGTAAGGCATGCCTTCATGGGAAGAAAACCAAGAGAAGATACAAATATAATGTGAATTACACCACAATACCATTGGAATTGATCCACACTGATCTATGTGGGCCTAAAAAAACTCAATGTATTCAAGGTAATAGATATTTCATGCTATTAGTTGATGACTTTACTAGGATGACTTGGATATATTTCCTTAAAGAGAAATTAGAATATTTTTAAAATTTTAAAGCATTCAATGTTATTGTTAAAAATGAAAAAGGATAAAAAATCAAGTGTCTAAGATTATAAAGTGGATGTTAATTTTGGTCTTATGATTTTGATAATTTTTTTAAAAATAAATGGATTAGAAGGTAGTATTCTACTACTAGGAGACCCCAAAAAAATGGGGGAGTTAAAAGGAAAAATATAACTATCCAAGAGATGAGTAGAACCATGTGTCAAGATTCTAAATTATTAGATGGATTTTGGGAAGAGGCTAATAATACATTAGTATACATCTTAAATAGATGCCAAGTTAGATTAAATTGTGATAAGACTCCATCTGAGCTATGGAAAAATAGGGAAACTAATGTCAAACATTTTAGAGGTTTTGGGAGTAAGTGTTTTATCAATAGGGATGAAAAAAATATTGGTAAATTTGACTCAAGGTCTGATGAGGGCATCTTCTTGGGTTATTCCTCCATAAGTTCTACTTATAGATGTTTCAATAGGAGACTCCACAAGGTTGTTGAAAGTTGTAATGTAAGAGTTGAAGAGGTATGTGAAATTAAGAAGCCTAACTTGCAAATAAATGAAACTAAAAAGAACCTTAATTCCAATAATGAAGGCATATATGATCAATCATGTGATAAATAAGAAAGGTAAGATAAGACACTAAATCTCCATGTAGAATAATACAAAAGGATCATCCAATTTTCCAAGTAATTGGAGATGTGAATGCTAGTCTATAGACTAGAAGAAGAATGTTGATCAATCAAAATCAACAAGACACAACTCTATTATCTAATGTTGAACCTAAAACATAATTTTAAGATAGCAAAGATGAAAATTGGACATGTGCAATGGATGAGGAACTTGATCAAATAGTAAAGAATGAAACATGGGATTTAGTACCTAGGCTAAAAGATAAACATGTGATTGGAACTAAATGGATATTTAGAAACAAGATGAATGAGAAAGGAGAGGTCACAAGAAATAAGGATAGACTGGTGTGTAAAGGATATGCTCAAGTTGAAGGGATAGAATTTGATGAGACATTTGATCTTATGGAAATAATGGAAGTAATGGATACTTCTTATCATATGCAAGCTTCAAAGGTTTTAAATTTAACCAAATGGATGTGAAATATGATTTTAAAATGGAAACTTAGATGAAGAATTATATATTGAGTTACCTATTGTTTTTTCCATGACAAGTAATTAGGAATATGTTTATAAACTAAAGAAGGCTTTAAATGATCTTAAATAAGTTCTTAGAGCTTGGTATGATAGATTAGACAAGTATCTATTGATCCAAGGCTTCAAAATATGGGTAGTTGATAGTAATTTGTATATTAAGATAAATGGAACTCATCAATTACTTTTGTTAGTCTATGTTGATGACATGGTTTTTGGATTTGAAAATGACAACATGAGTAGAGAATTTGCAGATGCTTTGAAGACTAATTTTTAAATGTCAATGTTGGGAGAACTTTATTTCTTATTAGGACTGTAGATTAACCAATTTGATCTAAGGATATTCATTTCATAATAAAAATACATCAAGGATATGATGATAAAGTTTGACATGTTGGATTGTAAGCAATGGGTACTCCAATGATCACAAGATGCAAGTTAAGTAAACAAGATGACTCACCAAGGGTTTATTAAACCTTGTATAGATCCATTATTGAAATTCATTTGTACTATACTTCTACTAGGCTTGATATCATGTAAGTAGTAGGCCTTGTAGGTAGGTTTAAATATGATCTTAGATAATCTCAACTTGAAATTAGTCAAAAGGATCTTGAGATATCTACAAAGCACCATAGAATATGGTTTATGGTACCCCAAGAAAAAATAAGTCAATCAAAGGATATACATAGATGCAAATTGGGAATGATGTGTAGATGATAGGAGGAGTACCAATGGTGGTGTTTTATTCATGGGTGAATGTTTGGTGTCCTAGATAAGAAAGAAACAAGCCTATATATGCCTATCAACTATATAATTTGAGTATATATCTTTTGCTTCCTATTGTACTCAGGTAATATAGATGAAGCAAACATTGGAAGACTATAAGGTAAGATAAAATGGACCTTATCCTATCTATTATGAAAATACTATCAAAATTAGTATCTCTAATAATATTTTTATTCACTCAAAAAATAAGTAAATTCTCATTATATATCTTTTCTTGAGAGAACAAGTGAGTAATCAAAGTGTTAAGTTAGAGTATGTACCTATAAAAGAACAACTTGCATATATTGTGACTAAACCATTGATAAAAGAAACATTTGAATATATAAGACAAATATTGGGAGTCATATCCCTATATATAAATAATTATAAGGTCATTGGTTAAGGGGGATCAACAAGTTTATGATCTTACTCCATAGGTTTGTGATGAAAAGCTTCAATAAATCTATTTAGGGACATTTGTATTAAAAGCATGTTTTAGTAAATTTTTGATGCTTTGCTTAAAAGGTAAAATCAATAATAATGAAGGTAAGTTTGATATGGAGTGTGGAGAGGAATTGTCCAAGTGTATTCCATGGATTCATACGTGCTTAGCTAGTCAAAATATCCTTTCATGACCATTTGTTCAATTTGACCATTTTGTTTAATGTTCATTGCCTAGAGTATGTTGATCTTGAAAAATTGATGTATTTGAGGTCTATGAAACTAACCAAGGGTAAAGGAAAGTTGGATTTTATGTTTCTATGTGAAAAATGTGTTGAGTAAATGTTAGAAGGCATACATGATCAGTTGAAGTGTTTTGTCATAGTGACAGGGGTATACACAGGGTCTGTATGCATAATATGAGTAGTTCCATGTGTTAAATGAAGACTGATGAGTGTTGAACATAATTTTTTGGCACATAAAGGTGTGTTGATATCATACAGTTATACTCCATGTGGTTTTAAGTTTTGAATATATTTTGTGTGCAATTTGAATAATTTTGAAGGTTCTTGGGTATGATAGTCCTTACTTAAGGGCTAGCAGATCAAAAACCATTTCATGGTTATATGGATTCCCAAAGGACTCTAACCTCAAATATTGGTTTAGAATTATGTATTATTTACCTCCAAGTGTGAGACAAGTTTCAAGAGATGGTGTTGAACATAAGGTGGTAAGTTGACCCTTTTTTATGCCCTAGGTTTTACACCATATGAGTTAGTGACCTTCCCAAAGGATTTTAAGTCTTAATATATTAAAATATTGAAATGGACAAAAGGGTTATCAAAAATTTATTTACTATCATCTTTAAGTGTATATTTTAGCCTATGATTGAGCTTTTATGCAAATAGAGGGCTAATTAGTAGGATAGTTTGTGAAGGAGCTATGGTGTAATGAATATTTATATGATGATTCTTGTTATTCATGATTGGTAATATGATTTTACATCAAATATTAAATTTAAAGTCATAAGGGTGCATAGAAAAAAAGTTATGGGCTCTTCAAGGTTCAGGTAGGGCTATTAGGCCTCTAGGCAAGGCTAGTATGAAGAAGAGTGATTTTTGGTCATTTTTTTCAAAATAAAAAGGTATGGTTGTCCTTAAATATGTTTCAATGTTAGATTTATGCATCATATATGTTTTATAAATATCTTTAATGTCCATTCTTCATTCTATGGTTGGCTTGTGAGAGAAAATTTGAAGGAAACTATGAAATTTCATCAGGGTTGAACATGGTTTGAAGATGCTCAAGGGGTGCCCAAATTTAGGTGAGCTAGGTGGAGTCCCTCCCAATTTTATCAATATATGATCACTCTTATTTGATTCATATTATTCATTTATTATTCATATAGCAGTACATGGTCAAAGAAGAGTGTTGTCAATGGATAGGCTTAAGGTAATCATGGTAAGGAATGGTATGTATAGTGATAGGGGGAGTTTATATCATCTCTTAGAGGAGATAAATTCTTGATTTTATCTTTAAAAATATTTACATGTCCTCAAGATCAGTAGGTAAGCCCACTTTATCATTGTGTCAAAGGGGGAAAAAGTGTTTGTAGAGGGAAAAGAGTATGTGCATAAGCTTGGTTATTGGTTTTAAAAACATTTACAAGTGTTTAAATCAATTAAAAAAGAGGATGATATTGATATGTTTTAAATTATTTCCCTAAGGTGTCCAATATTTTTAATGAGTTGATTTGTATGCATGGTTCTCAATGACAAAGTATGCCTTAGTGATCATGCATGAACCTTGCAGTGTTTACTTAATTAGGCAAGATGATTTGTGTTGGTGATGTGTTGAACATGTTTGAGGGGTCATATGAGGAGTAAAGAGTTATTGGTATAAATGTTTAAGTGAAAGGAATTAATATATTTAGTCTTATAAATGTTTAGGTTATCCTAGTCATCTTGGCAAGAACTTCCTGAGTAAAAAGATTGATGATGTCAACATTTGCACATGTGAAGGTGTTAGAATAAAGTGGTCACATGGGTTTGTTCATATTTTTGTGTAGATCATGTTTATAAAATTTAAGGTCTTGAAATTATGTATATAAAAGGTTATTATAGTGAAAATTTGGTCTCTTAGGAAGATTTCACTAGTTTTCATACATAGTCAAATTTGCATTAAAAAGTGACCGTTGGAATTCAAATATTTGAATGTATAAAGGAAAACCAAAATACAATGTTTTGTTAATAAATTTTGATGATGGATGAATTTTATGGTGGTATGAAAATAAAATTGGTATATAAATTCAATGGAAATCTAGGAAAAATGATTTCCAGGTTTGATTGGTCTTACACCTACATTTATTGTGGTTCAATGTTGAATGAGGGTTTGGCTATCTTTTGCAAGTTACCCAACAAGGATGTTTGAGTTTTTATTGATTGTGTTTGGATTTTTCAAGGTAAATTATATATTAGATAGTTTTTTATACTCTCTAAGGATAATTTGTGTGGAATTTGGAGGATTGACCAATCCATCTTCAATATGAACCATTGCTTGAAAGTTGACTTTTGGTTCATTCATGGTGTTTTCATGTACAAGGAAAATATTTGATAGGTTTTGCATATGGAGATGTGTATAGTGATTAATTTAATAAATTAATTTTATATTAGGGTTCATATGATGAGGAAATATGCACTTTAAAGTAGTCTTGTGTTCCTAGTTTTGCTCGGTGAAGTGTTAAAAGGATGAATAGGTCTCCATGGACCTATAAGGGCTTCTTACGCTTAATTGAAAGATTTAATTTCTTAAGGGTGATATATAAAAGATATGGATGACCTATGTAGGTGAAATATATACTATATAATTTTGATAAAATCCTTAAGAGTTAAGGTATGTCTTATAGCCGACCAAGAAGAAGGTGATCACAAAGGCTCTATAAAGAACATAAATAAAGATGAAGGTTTATAGAGTTGACAAGCAAAGAAAAGAGAAGGTTGAATGTGATTAGTGGATGGATTGAATAGAATATCAGTATGAGGAGTATGTGTGTAACATATAGAATATTTTTGATGTTATTATAGTGTTCTTGTAGGGTTGAAGATTGAGGATGAGAAAATAAGTGTATAGTGATCCAAAAGGTTATTTTGGATGCATTACTTGTGTGTGAAGGCTTGAAGGGCTGAATAAAGTTGATATTAACTATTTATCCATTATATTAAAAATAAATCATATCTCCATATTTTCTTATATTATAAGTTTTTTTGTGGGTGCTCAACATTTAAGGGCAAGTGGGTTCCATGTATAGGGGTTGGTGCTTCTTATGAGTGGGTGATTCACTAATGTATCTTGTTTGTGATATCTTATAGGATTATAGTCCACTTTTTTTAATACTTGAGAGTGGGTTTTTAACCCCTATAATGGTTTCACACATAGTCCATGTGTTGTGTGTGTTGATCTTGCATAGTTTCCTTTTAACTTTGCAATAACTGGTTTATATGCTTCATGAATACTTTTAATGATTGGTTAAGAGTTTGAAGTTTTAGAATTGGAAATAAATTTCTTACATCATAGATTCACCACCCCTTATAAATTATGTTACCTCTAAAAAAAATCTCCTAGACATTATTGACGACTCTAATTATATTCTCTAAGTGTACTTTATTTGTACTTGCAGTTGTAAAGACTGTAATAAATGCACTATTTTGCTTGTTTTTTTATGTTTTAAGGGATTTTGAGAAATTAAGAACTTGAAAATTATTGTAATAAGTCATATAAGATTTATTTAATATATTCAAGACAAATCATATGCACATGACATCCTAGAGGTGATCAAATAAAGCTCATTTTTCAAGGCAGTCTCAAACATGCCTAAAATGAGACTAGGTGGCAAGGTCATTTCATGGTTCTCAAACTTCCATAGGGTCATATGTACTTAAATTATACATGGATAATTTTATAGGAAAACTAAATTTAATCACATAATTTTGGTTGGTTTCACATGTGGGGGAGAGGTCTAGATCATAAAAAACAAACTTATAGGCATGGGGCCTAATTGAGGAGAGAGGAAGGCAGAAAAAGACACTTATACTCAATTTATAGACATGAAATTTGATATGAATATGTAAGGGGATATTGGGTCCTCAAATATGTTATTATTTTATCAATAACTAATGTAAATTATTATACACAAGGTTTTTTTACAAATTTTTAGGGTTATAAGGAAAATAGGCAAAATGGAGTCTTAGGAGTTGTTCCAAGAACCAAAATATATTTATTAGGTCTGATAAAGTATTGAAATACATTTAATGGAGATAAAGTTCCTTGTAGAATATTAACTCAAGTTTGTAGCCACTTGGACAAAGTTAGGCATGGGAAATGAGGAATTTCAAGACACCTAGGCATATAAATGATGAGTGCCACTAAAATATGAGATCATAGGAGTTTATAAGTGTATTTAAGGTGTCAAATGAGAATTTATTAATGTATTCATGGTTAATTAATGATTTATAATTCCATTTATCACTCTTATTAAAAGAAGGGTAGTTTTCAAGAAGATGATCAAGGTGTCAAGTTAAGTTCTAATTATTATACCACTTGGAGGATGAAGCATATTCAGAAGAGAGACACATGGATTTGGAAGTATTTTTATTATATTCATAATTCTTACTTATTTTTAACTCTTACATGGACACTTTCAAATATCCTTCTCCTATGCCCCTTTCTCTCTCTTCCTAATTCTCTATATAAGTAGACACATTTGGGCATGTAAGATAGAAACATCTATATGGTAAAGCCATATTAGTTTGAGTTATAATTTTACCTTTGAATAATAGAATAAAATTTGGTTTTAAGTTATCAAATTTGTGTTTAAATGGTTTAATTATTTCATGGTTGAATGTTAAGTGATAGTTATCTTTCCTTGTGTTCATCTCACTCTCTCATGCTTTGTGCAAGTAATCTACCTTCTAGTGGGTCACATGAAGTGTATTTAGTATTTTTATATGTACATAAGTGTAAGTAAGATTAATAGTGTCTATAATTATACCTTATATTCATCTACCTTGGGAAATACATTACATCTTACCTTCATGTTGAAACATTTTTGTTAAAAGAATCTTAGGTGTTGATATCAATTTTTTAAATTTCCCTTTCATAGTATAAGTTTAGGTAGTCTCATGGAGTTAATATTAGTGTATGGCCTCTATTTGGTTAGTGTTAATATCCTTATATCCCTTTTCCTTAAAACCAAGTATATTCATGGTTAGTTTTAGGTGTGGTGTAAGGGAGTTATCTATTTAACCTAGAGACTCATCTCTCCCATAGGTCACCCACAACTTGAGAGATGTTTCCATGTTACATAAAATTGAATGAGGATGAATTAGACCTCCTCAGGGTGAAATTTTTATTGTTAATAATTTTTTCATACATTTTGGGACTCATATTTCAATAATTTGCTAAAGATAGATGCTGAACTTGTTAATTTTGAAGTTATAAAGCTTCTTTCATATAGTATCTAGTGATTCCAACACTCTTTGGCTCTTGTTTGTAGACTAGTTATTAATTTTCATGACTAAGGTAAATACAAGGTCTCATACTAATGGTATTATATTTGAATATTTATATTTACCTTAATATTATCTTAGGGAAAAGAGTTTTGTTAACACCCATGTATATTCCAAAAAAATATTTGATTGCTCACTTACCTATTAGGAGACTTTGATTGGGTCTAACTTACAAGATGGTAGACCTAAGGAGCCTACCATTTATTTCCTTCAATGTACATAGTCATTTATCACTTTCCCACTATAATGACATCCCTATTTTAGACCTCAAAAGTGTGCCTTCATACATGTGAGAAGATGCCACTACTCCTCTTGAACACACAATAAATGTTGCTAATTTTTGTAATATACATAACATCACTAAAGAGGACATTGCTACCAGATTGTTGGTTTTTTTTTTCAAGGGAAAGACACTTGATTGGTATGGAACTTTGGATCCCAACTCTATAACTATATGGGATGAATTGGGTGATGCCTTGAAAAGGAGATTTGAAGACAAATCTTACCACTTGTCTTTGACTGAGCAATTGACTACATTAAATAAAGCACCTTAAGAGGTCATTAAAAATTAAAAACAAGATTCTAAAAGACTTGGGATAGGATCCCACTCTCGGTAAGGCCTACTTATCATCATACCTTCCTTTATTTCCTCAAATATTTTAATAGTGATATATCTATGATGATTCAATCTATGGGAGGTGATACTTTGCCTAATGATTATGAGACTACCATAAGGGCTAGGAATTTCCTTATTCAAGCTATCAAGATAGACCCTAGACCTCCCATGTCTTTATCTCCTGATGTGTAAGCTCTTATGCCCAATATTACTCCCACCCTAACACCTAAGCATAAACAAGTTGCCACTAATCAACCAAGCAAGAAAAAAGAGGAAGATAAGATTAAGGCTCATAGAGAAGAGGTTAAAAATATTAATAAGAAAAAAAAATGGAGGTCTTTTCAAGGCCCTTTCTAGCCCTACCAATCTTATTAAGGTCCTAGACAACGTTTTCTAGGTCAATACCAAGGACAAGGGTAGGTAACTCAAGTGAGGAAACATAATGGACAAAATTAAAATGTTCCTTATACTTTTAAAGCACTTTTACCTATCAAAAACAACATTTTATAATATAGTGGAGAGTATCCTTCATAGGACTAGCCTCATGACTCTTCCACTTACATAAATGATGCATTCAATCAATATTATATGGATTAATAGGGAATAATGTCTTCCATGACTTAAGAGGAGATGCCTAGTGGAGGAGAGATAATTGGAGGATATGCCAAATTAATTTTTCCTTGATGAATTAACTTAAAGGAGACTCATGTGTAGTTAACTACCAAGGTAATATTAACATTGGATCTAACTCCATAACTAAAAATACAAGTGTTTCAAACTATTTTCACTTTTCTATATTCAAAGAAAGTAAGAAACTAAGATAAGTGGTCTAGGGTTAGATGTTACCCGGATGAGGTCTACGCACCATTATCCAGACGATGTAGGGACTCCTCTTTGGCTGTAGAGGATGACACCTATAGAAAAAAGAGACTTTAAATAAGAAAACTATTAGATGGATGTAAGGTGGACTGCCAAGTGATATGCTTGGTCCCAGAAATGCAAAGACTTCCTTAAGGGATGTCAGTCCACTTGTTGATAAAGAATAATGTCAGATAAAGAAAAGAAATGGTGAAAGACTATACAAAAGAAATAAAGATAAAGCTTACCTATATTCTGCTGCCAGTCTTCCACAGTCACTGACATCGGTTAGGCTGCCAGCGTCGGTTGGTCAAGTCTACCGACGTTGGTTAGGCTGCCAACATTGGTGGGGGTAGTAGTCTGTGGACAGGTCTGAGGTTGTGTCTATGGTCGATAGAAGGGGTCTAGGAGTCTGAAAGGGTCTGTGGAGGGTTTCATGGCAGTAGATAGGGTCTTAAGAGGGACAAGGAGTAGAGGGTAGTGGTCAAAAAGGGTTAGGTTAAGAGGAGGGATTTTCAACCTCTCCAAGAAGAGTGTCTGATTGGTCTGGTTGATAGCCAGGTCTGTTATGGTAATATGGCTTAGAAGCAGTAAACAAAAATTGATTATAAAGACATTATAAGATACTAAAATGACATAAAAGATGAATACTTATCTCTTGCTTGGAGTAGAGGCAAAGGTGTGAACACGTGTTGCTGATGTAGAAGACTCGTTGCTGATGCCGAAGACTCCCTGCAAAGAGGTAGAGTGACTGATGAAAAATACCTGTACCCTGTGATGCTTGTTGTGTGTTTGGGAGAGAGAGAGAGAGGTCAAAGTCTGGGTGCAAGAGGATTTTTGCATTCAGGGGAAGAGGATCAAGGATCTGGGTGAGAGAATCAGAAGCTAGGGGGAGAGAATGTGCCTTTGGGCCTATCTTAAGCAACAGATGTCGGCGATCCTGCCAGCATCGACCGACTGGTAACTGACGTTGGTAGTTGGAATAATGGAAAAAAGGATAAAATTAGCCTTTTGCCCATTCTCCCAACTGCCAGGGTTGATTCATCGTGCAAAAACAGTCGAAGGTGGATTAAATAAATGTGAGGATTAGTAGAGGAGAAGTTGGAATAGGTCATAGGGTGATAAATGAGGGTATCCAAGGGAAAATAACCCAAGGGTGAGGTGAGGTGTCATGGGTGAAGTGTCAAAGTGGGTGGTATTAATTTAAAAGAGGTTATTATTTTAAATTAATAAGTGTGTGGGTTAGGAATGTTTAGAAAAAGGGACCAAGGGTTAGACATGATTTCGGTGTCTACAGGTTCTTTATGCTATTATTTATATTAATTATTCTCATTGCAATAGGTTTATATATTATTGAAAATTATGATCTTGGATGTTCATATCCTGAATTAGGTTGTTCCCTATGCCTTTTATTAATATTTTATTTTTGATACTTATTCCAAAAACACAAAAACATTAGAAACTGATAGACAAAAAGAACAAAAGTATTATCTTAAATATTTTTTTATTTTGATCCCCACTCTCTCACTATTTTATGAGTTGAACCCTTTAGGATCTCATAATTCTCAATTGAGTTGTGATGCTTAGAAAATTATAAAAACATTTACCAAAGATCTTATGCTCTCACCATTTTGAATGAATTAATTTGAATGCACTCACCCTTTTATGAGTGCATTTATTTATTAATCTACAATACAATCATGTTTTATTATCATCACTTTTAATCTATCCCATTTCATAGGATAATTACATTTATCCTAAATTTCATGTTGGATCTCACATCAATGAAACTATGTAGGCAACATCCACTTACCTCATACATCGGTAGTCAGTTCAGCCTCCCCTTCCCTTTCTTCTATTTTCCCCCATTTTGTTTTGTGTTATTGTTTACCTATCACTAGGGGATAAATTTTTATCCATTTTTCTTGTCTCATTGTACTAGTTTCATTATTTTTTAGGTTAGGGGTCATCCTATAGTATATCATAATGCCTATATTACACATGTATGAATAATTTGTTTTCTATTTGCACTAACATTATAATTAACCATTATTTGTCTATGTTTATTAGTCTTTTTTATTGTTATTTGTTACCTCTATTTATTTTTGTTGGTGTTTTTTTGATCATTCGTTAGTATATATTCACATTGTGTTATGTCTTCTTTTTTTTGTTGGTGTTTTATTATGTTTTTCATTATTTTTTTGTTGAGTTATTATTTTATCTATTGTTGTTTTGTTATTTATTCATGTTTAATTATTCATTTTTTATTTGTTTCTTGGTGTTTTATTGTACCTTTTTCCTTTTCATATTTTGTTTTTATATTTTGTCTTGTTTATATAATTGTTTTGTTCTTTTGTGTTCAAATTCATTTTATAAACATTTGTTAGTCTAGTTTTCATTTAGTCTTGATTTGTGTCGAGTTGTGTTTGACTTCTTGTTTTATTATTTATTTATTTTTTAAGTACATCTTGTTAATAAACATGGATATTGATTATTCATATCTTGATTTTAGGTTGTTCAATAATTTTTTCTTGCTTTGATTTTATACATTCAAGTTCCTACTTAAATCTTGATTGTTCATATCTTGATTTCAAGTTAGGTTACTTTTTTGTATTGTTATTTTTTATCTATATTTGTTATTGTTTAAATGTAAATAGTTGTAATTTTGAATTTGGTAATTTTTTATCATTATCATTAGTTACAAATATTCACATTTGAATTGGCTAATTACAATAGAAATACCATGTTATTATAAATTAGTCATACTTATGATGTATAGTTTTGATTTGTTATAGTAAACACCAAGTGATCCAAATACAAAAGTCAATGAAGTTTCAAAGATCACTTTATAATACATCACATGTAACATGATACTCTATACAAGACTTGCATCTCTTCACATACACTATGAGTCTAATTGACTATGTCTATGATTAATTTTGGATGTGCATATCCTAGATTATATTCTAGCATATAGTCATACATCAACATCCATATGCTAATTAAGAACGTGCATCTCTAAAAATTAAGCATATCACAACATATAATAACAAGAGCAATATAAATAATAAACATCATGTGACAATGATAAAATATTAATAGTCCATGTACCTGTAGAAATAGGCCAAAAATGTATGTCATATATCTATCTAAAAATTATGATTCCATACATCATGAGAATATTTATACATATCATACGTATAAATAGGAGAGCTCATCTAATTAACTCTCATATTTTTCATCCTTGGGAGGACTCTTCTAAAGACTTTGATCCATCCCTAGGGTCAATGATACTAGTGAAAGTAGTGGTGGAGTCCCCATGACAACCCACTATGTAAATGGATATGACACTAACCACTCTAACTCTATCCCATGTCTAGACCTAGAGGTATGACTAATCTATTGTAACCTTGTATACTCTCTATAGGTGGCCAATCTCTTCTCTATAGGAACCACTACCTTGTATTCCCACCTATAGTAGTCTATCTCATCTTTGGTATATAAGACATCATACTTTTCATGCAAGGCATAATCCTTGGCTGTAATCAAATCAACCAAGGTTACAAACCTACTCTTATATCTGTCTCAGTGCTATGTACCTCATCAATCTCCCATATTAGCCATTAAACCTCCATCTGAGAAAAGTATTGCTCATCAATAGATATCATAAACTCTACCTCCCATGTGGCTAACTAGACTTGAATACCTACTAGTTGTGCCACCTATCCCCTGACACTCACAATCTATGCATACCTAGATTTGATTAGTCTTTATAGTTTAGTGGTATCTCCTTTTTAATTAGATAATTGTGCCTATAACTTAACCATAGTAATATGTAACCCTACTATCTCTAAGAGTCATTCATAAATCTCTCTGTAGAGCCTATCAATTAGTTCTGTCTTTTAAGAACTTCATTATGCATGAGAGCCTGACCCCTCTTGATCATATCCTTATTCATGTACCTATCTTGGAGGGACCTACCTCTATGGAAAATATCTCATGGCTACTTGGGGTATCTCCTATATCTACAACCTTTCCATTTAGATCAACGATAGCCACTTCTTTTGTAAGATATTTTTACCTCTAAGGTTGCACAACCTATAATGGAATAACATATGGAATGGTTTGATGCACTAAAACCTGACCCTACTATTGTGTTAAGGCATATCCTAAATCCTTACTCATCATAATCCATATCTATCTCAAAACTCATTTCTTGAGCAGTGCCCTAGAAATTTGAATGGGTCATACCATTAACCACCATGAGGCATATACATCAGACACTCTCACATCTAGAACCCTTCCTACATAGTTTCATAGAACATGTACGACCCTCTCATAGTTAGTAACTACATCTGACCTAGGTAGTGGTGTCATCTACTTCTTAATTTCCCTTGTCACATGTGTGAATTAATGTGGACCCTCTAAGACATCATTTTGCATATGAAACTACCACTAGACATGATCTAGCCTATATTTCTCCACCATATAATCGTGTTTCCCTATGGTGTAGCATGGTGTGATCATATATCTAATTAAAAATAGGTCCTCCACCCATATGAATTATGTCCATAGGTAGGGATTCTAAATGAAATCCCCATCTTCCATCTCATTGATGGCTCTCTTATAATAGGTTAGTATTGGCCAAATTTGGCCAATGTAAGAAAATTTTGATTGGATATGGTTTGAAGCTATGTAGGGTCCTCTTTGAGAAGTAACAACTAATAGGAGGAGGAGAAAATAGTCTTCATATATATCACTTATCAGTTTCAAGATTTTGAAATAATTTAAGTAGCTTAAAGTATGAATTTGTTGATTTTAAAGAGTCAAACCATCATGACACATCATACAAGAATGAATAGATCATTTTGATTTCACATTTGATATACTCACTTGGGAGGTCAACTAGAGCCAAAGGAATTCATGGAAATAATGATTTTAGTTCCAAAATCATCCTCTATAATTTTGGTATCTTATTGAGATTTTTTTCTCAAGATATAAGCTTTTAAAGATATATGTATAGATTGAAACATGCATATAGATATCAAGTTGAAGTTATGGTAGATAGCCATTTGAATGTATATGTTCCTAGGATAAATGTGTAGATGACAAGTGTCAATATCATGGGATCTCAAATTAATATCTAATGGAGAGTGGTGATCTAATGAGTTAGTGGGTCCTAAATATTGAATGACGAATGTTTAATTATACATCAAATATCAATGAAGAGATCATAGTCAAAAGATCAACATATCCTTAGACTAATAATAGAGATCACAAGTATCAATATCTTGGGTGTCTGAGTGAAGATATAAAAGCACACATTGACTAATAAGGCTAGTGGATCCAAGCAGATCAATGGTTCATGATCCATCATACAAAATCAGATCAATGATGAGTGAAAGGTCAACAAGTTAGTAAATTTTGAAGGCAAATGACAATCTACCAAGTGTCATGACCATGCCAACTATAAAGTAAATCAATAATATGTAATCTAGCCATAGAAATGGAGATCAATGTTGGGTAACATGTCAAAGAGTCATTAGGATTGTATAAGATGAATGAAAATCTAACAGATGGTAAAATATTAAAATCCTATGTCAAGATTGATGGTCAATATCAAAAGTTTAAAGATAGAGACTTTAAATGGAGAAAAAAATTGACTTAGGTTGAACTAGATAAAATATCTCAAAGGGTTATGCCACCATTAGAGCTCAATTTAACACCATTAAACATAAGATGTAGTGATATAGTCAAGATAGTTATGATGAAGTTCCATCAATAGTAAAGCACTATCTCAACCTCTAGTTCAAAGATTTAGAACTTATATATCCCATCTTTTAGAGTTTTATAATTCTTCAACAACTATGATCTTTGATCTGTAAAGAATATCTATATAGATAACGAATTCTCATTTCCCTCAAGGTTTAAAGGCAAAATAGGTTTTTTCAAACCTAATATAATTCAAGAGGGAAGCTATGTGGCCTATAGGTTTTCCATTTACATTATAACTATATGAAAACCAATAAATAAGACTGGTTTTCATTTATAGTAAACATATGCTTAGATATTAAAATAGGGACAAATATGAATAGTTATGAACAATTCTCTTATATTTGATATATCTAGATCCTTGATAAGTATGTACCTACCATTATTAAAAATCAAACATAGAGATGGATCTATTAGATTCAAGATATGAGGATTTTGTCCTCATGAATAAATCAAGTGGAAGATGGCATAAAGTACCAAGATGGATATCTAATAGTTGTAGAAAGTAGCTATAAAATTTAACATATTTTTAGGGTACCTAAGGGCTTATCTTCATATTAGGATCATGACTCATCACCTTCAAAAAACTCTTGTCCTCTAGTGTGTTTCTCAATAGATGAAATGATTCAAACACTATTGGGACAAATGAAGGCTATCTTTTCTATGATCTATTAGCTCTGATTTGATTAAAATATTGTGGAACATTCATTTAAGTGTGGTAGAAACTCACTGATTATTCTTGGTTAATTTGCCCCATCTTCTTTCTTCTCCCTTTATCTATATTACCCATTCTTTCTCATTTGTAAAAGAATGCTCATTTGTGGGAGTATCAGGTGACTCTCTAAGATATTTCCAAATATGCTCATCTTGATTAGGCTAAATCCTATCAAGAATTTGTAATAACTACCTCTTGATGCAATTAAATAATTTCTTTACATATCACTTACCTTATATCAATGCTGAGTGAGTTGTGCATGATGGCAATGTGTGAAGGAAAATCTTCCTCATCTATTGTTCTCCTTTCTAGCCTCCTTTATAGTATTTTGAAGATTTTGTAGGTTTGGATTAGTTTTATACTTGAACTTATTCCATGAAAAACTTATGAAATTAGCTGGTCTACGATGTAGTGTGATTTATAATTATCTTATGTTGATCTAGTGTGGGTTTAAGCTTATTGGAGTTTCCCATTTTTATTTGGTGCATCACTTGGTTAAATTTCTTAGGATCCCTTTTACCCTTTCTAACCCTTTTACCTATAGGTGTGTTATTTTAACTACCTCCAAGGGTGCATATTAAAGTTTTAACATTTTTTGGCATGCTTAATGGGACCTTACTACATTCTGCATCTCATTAAAATGTTCTTGGTATTACTTTTCAATGCAATCAGCCTTTGTAGAAACATTTTCAAAAACCAATGGTGAGTCCACTATGAACATCAGCTGGTATAAGTAGCCCAGGTGCCTATTCATCATTATTCAATATGTATCATCACTCTTTTGATCAATATTCTTATTATCTACCTCATCATCCTTCATATCATATTATAAATATTTATGGATTCACCCCAAGTGGTTCTCAAGATTCAGTGCATCAATGTCATGAGGCTCAATATGTCCCTAGTTATTCCCCAAATGGATCCATTTCAAGTTGGAAGAAAATGCTCTTAGTCTATCAAAGGTACATGATAGACCCTAATACACAAAGGGGATGTGGTCAAGATATACCTAATAATATCATTCATGACATGATAAATGCATTATCAATAATGAAAAATGGGCACCTATTGAGGGAGAAAATTGGAAAAATCTCTCAAGTGAGATCATGGATGTAAGTGGTTACATTTATAGTATTGACGATATTATAAGAATCAATAAAGAATAACAGGTCCAACTCCATTAACCTTATGTATCTTCATATACACCACCTCATCCCTCATATATGCCACCCATTCTTCCAAAAGAGGCCATTCCAAGTGACCTTTAATGTGTTCCTTAGACCTTTCCTTCTTAGAATTCTATTGAAGAGAGCACTTAAATGAAGAAGGAGATTATTGTGGAGAAACCTATCATTGAGACTTAAGATTCCAATTATCTTCCTCAAGAATATTTTAATAGCTCATACCATCCCTCTTATACTCCTTATCTAATAGAATTTATTCCCTAACCACATTTAATAGAATTTATTCCAAGAGAATATAGATAGGCCAATCCAAGAGTTAGTACAAAAGATGAGGAAATAGGAACAGAGTCAAAATCAAGAAGAGGCAATAGTTTATTACACATTTCCCTCATGGAATTTAATTAAAAAATGTTTTCATAAGGAAGAGGTGTTAGTTAAATTAGCCTAAGCACCATTTTAAGAGCCACAAAATAGACCATTCAAAGTCCTTAGCTAGAAGGATACTCTCATAAGCTATAAGCAAGCTGAACTTCTTCACCCTCCCACCATCTCCCTCTTGGAGAAAGAACCTATTATACAAAGGATAGAGGAGGATATTATAGTCATATATGAACTTGAAGAGGAAAATGAAAGTGTATATGATGAGGAAGTCATGACAGGTAGCCCACTTCATTTAAAAGGGGATGCCATAGGTTTCGACCAACCTTCTTTGCATAGCTTTAACACTAATAAACTAGATCTTGATGAGGACAATCCTCAAGATGAATATTAGGTAGACCTTTAATAGACTACTAAAGGTCCATTCTACATAAATGAAGAAGAGGATCTGAACTATGTGCCTAAGGTTGGTCCACTTCAAGATGAGGTGTCAATTGAGGATAGACGTAATATATTAGAACTAATGGAAAGTAAATTAGATCTTGAGTAAAATAGGTGTGATGTTATGGACCTCAGATGGTTAAGTCAAATGTCATTTGCAATTAAATATCAAGATGAAATCTTGAGTGAGTTGGATTAAAGAGACATCTTGAATGCTCAAGAGATGTAATTTTATGAATATATCGGTAAAATTTTTGAAGGGTTATGATAGTGGTTCAATTCCATAACCAAAGATTTAGAAGAGATTAAGAGACATGTCCTCATTACAAGAACCTATGAGCATGCTACTCTAAGTATGATCAGTCCTAATTTTCACAAGGACAAGGTGGAATAACATGGTCTTTTTGAATAACCAAGTGAACCATGTCTAGTTTATCCTAAGAGTCTAAATGAATTCTTCATGCAAGGCTTTCTAAAGATTGATGAGAAACATCAAGTAAGTGCTCATGTAGTCCACATGAACCACGATTGGAATAATTGGACCTATATGTCTACGTTGGAGACATGTTTATTCCATATCATCCATTAGAGAGCACATCAAGAAGATTGGCCAACAAGCTACTTGGTTCACCATTTCAAGTACCTTCAAAGAAAGGTATTCTTCTTCTTGGTTTATTACAAGTTAATGATACTCAAAGTTTTCCATTTAACCCAAGAGGGAGGCTCTTGTAAATTGTTGTATAATATTATATATATTAGAGTAGATTTCATGCTTTTCTCTAAGTGTCTATGTGCACATTTGTTAGTAGTTTTAATAATTTTACTTTTCTATAAGTGTTTGTGTGTACTTTTCTATATTTTTTTGATTCTTGTTGTCTTTTTATTCTTCAGGAGGAGTTATCTAGAGGTTGGTAGCCTATTTTTAGCTTCAAAACAATATGTTCAACAAGAGAGGAGACTCCATGCCCAATGAACTAGTCAAGATAAATAGTTTGTGTTCTCAAACATTGTAGGCATACTTCCTAGTTGAATCACCAAATATCTTGGCCAAATTGGCCCACATAAGAAAATTTTAACTATATGTGGTTTGAATATGAATAACTTCATAGTTGAGAAGAAAAATCTAATAGGAAGAATAAATAACATTTATGTAAATCACTTATTAGTTACAATCTTTTGAAACACTTTAAGCATCTTAAAGTGTGAACTTGTTGATTTTAAGGATCCAGAATGTCATGACACATCATGCAATAATGAACATATCAATATGGTTTCACATTTGGTATATGTACTTGGGAGGTCAAACAAAGCCAAAGGAATACATGGACATAATTTATTTAGTTCCAAGTTCATCCTTTACAAATTTGGTATCTTGATGAGCTTGCTATCTCAAGATATAAGCCTTTAAATTTATACTTATAGAGTTAAACATGCATGCAAATGTCAAGTTAAAGCTATGGAAAATAGTTATTTAAATTAAAATGTTCCTAGGAAAAATGTGTAGTTGACATGTGTTAAGATAATGCAAGCTCAAGTCAAGATTGAATAATGTGTTGTCCCCCAAAAATATCAATCATTTTTGGGACAACATTTAAACTATTTTTGAACTATTTTGGTCCAACAGACCAAAATCCTCTCTCCCCTTCTCAAAAATTGTTCTAGGCATTGAAATTCTCCATTTTCAAGCTTTTTCAAGTTCTACGGACTCTACAGGCTTGAATCTATGTACTCTATAGGCTAAGTTCTAAGGCCCATTTCTATAGACTCTATAGACCCATTTCTACAGACTCTACAGGCCCATTTCTACAGACTCTACCAGTTCTATAGACCCAAATCTATAGACTCCCCTAGTTATACGAACTCATTTCTATGAAATCTACATGGTGGAACTATAGACTTCACAGATGGTTTCTATGGACTCTGCCAGCTAGATTTCTATGGACTCTTTCAAAGTTAGAGAAAGCTACGGACTTGCTTTCTATGGACTCTGTAGGAAAACTCAAATCTATAGACTCTCAAGACCTTAGAACTATGGACTCTGTAGGCTGGTTTCTCACTTTTACAGACTCCCATAGATTTATGAGCTCATTTCTATGGACTCTACAAGTTGGTTTCTATAGACTCTATAGGAAAGAAATAGGTTCAACACTTAGTCATTTTTTCAATCAAGAAGTTCAAAGGGGTCTTCCAAGAGCCCAAAGGACAAGTGCCCTTGTGGAGGGCACTTGGAAACCAAAGTGGACCATTGCAAAAATTTGAAAGGTAACTTTGGAGCTCAAACAACCCTTATAGAGGGCAGGTGGGGAGCCAGTGGACTGATTCAAAGGCCAAGCGAGTAAGGGAATTCCTTCAAAAAAGTTCCAGTAGTAAAGTTGTAAAGGAACAATTCCTTTGGAAATTTTTTTTGAAGGAATTCCTTCAGACTTTTTCCTAAAGGAAATAAGCCTGACGAAAAGCAAAAATCCACCAAAGAAAAACAAAGGCCTGACGAGAAGAAAGAATGAAGGAAAAGAACAATTCTTTTGGACTTTTGTCCAAAGGAATTCCTTCAAACTTTTGTTCAAAGGAAAATCTCTAAGGATAAATCCTAACAAAGAAAGAATCATGAAGGTCATCTGAAGACTACTCAAAAGGTAGGAACCCTTGCAGGGGGCTCTCACCAATAAAAGCAAAATGTTTCTCAAGACCCTGAAGGGTAGGTTCCCTCTAGGAAGGAGAAAAGAAGAATGCCAAAGGAATTGTTGAGGAGATTGATGGGCCCACAGACGTCAAAGTTAAACACCATGAACTAGATGTTGGGATCTAGACATCTAGTGACATCCCCACAGCTATCAAATTTAGGGAAATATACTAGCCATTGGTTTCCTAACGATGACGAGCCTAAAGATGTCAAATTCATAGAAATGAAATAGTCATTGATCTTTGAAAGATGGAACACAAACCTGAATGCAAAAGGCCAAAATGACAAAGGGAAAAACTACTGATGGAAGAGTGTAAGGAGCCAGCAAGACCAAAAGAGATAGCTCGAGAGCTCAGATTACATAGATAAGGATGAAAGAAAACAAGGAAAGGGGGAATGATGGAGAAAGATCAAAAATATCTATGCATAAGATATGTTTCTAGAAGGTAAAGTAGCCCACCATGTGGACATTGGAAGAGAATGAACATTCAATGGCGTGGCCCAATTTTCTACATCGAGTAAAGCAAATAGTTTCGCACACATTAGGAAACACATCAGGTGACCCATATTAAAGACCGATGCTCGATTCCAACATAGATGATGGACAAAATTTAAAATGCAATAAACGCATTGAATGCATCATAACACATTTTTTTTGAAACAAAACACCCAAGTCTTTCTTGGAGCACTATATATTGGACTCTCTCTCTTATTGTTTTGGGATCTCTCTCTCTATAATCAGAAATGAAACTCTACCCAAATTGAAAGACATTACTGAGACTTTGAGCTTAGATTTTTTATCATATTTCTTTATTTGAATAAGAAAACAAGTGACTTTTCGGATTTTATGTTGGAATAGCTTGGTTTTTGGGGAAATTGTTCTTATGTCTATTTCCTAACTACATTTTTTGTCCATTTGATTAAATAAATAGAATTAGTGAAATTGATTAGGAAGGTGTCTTGAAGCTAGTTATGGAGAGACTTTGTGCTACCACAATTGTCTTTAGTTTGTCTATTTTTCTATTCCTATGTAAAGGATCTTGGGATGAATTTTTTCCCTCATTATCTTTCATAATTTGTTTCTATGTAAAGGACCTTGAGATGAATTTATGCCCTCATTATCCTTCATATTTCACTCTTTGGTAGTTGAGGTGGAGACTTTGTGCTACATTTCATCCTGTTGTGTTACTGCATCTTGTTACAGTTACTTGTCACCACCTGAAAGGTTCTTTTTGTCTACTGAACAACACTTCTAAAATAAGAGGAGTGTCTTCTATCATTTCATCAAGATTTATCCTTTGATTTGTGAACATCATCTCTAAAAAAAGAGAGATGGATGGTTTATCCTACCCTTGAGTGTTATTTTATGTTTATATATATAGTATATAGCTCTTGCATATCTACAAGGAACCTCCCCTTGATGAGAGGAGAGATTTGTCCACTTTTGATGTAGTAAACCTACACATCTGGCTGACTAATTTCCCTACACTATGGTTGAAGAGACCTATTTTTATCATTAGTTAACCGATCGACAAAATATTCACCCAACAATTTTTGGTGACTCCACTGGGGATGAACATGCAGTTTGAAGCCTCAAGTTTTAGATTGAAGTAGTCCCTACCCTTATACATTATAGACTCTAGCGACTCCATTTTGTATCTTACCCATTATCATTATATCCTTACCATCTCCCTCCACCTCCACACCAACTGGAATATAATGCACAGTTTGAAGCCTGAAGCTTTAAACTGAAGTAGTGCCAGTTCTTTACCATTTTTGTTCTACAATTTGGCAACTCCATGCTATACCAAAAGCCAAAGGGCTAAATTTATTATTGACCCTATATTCAATTTGGTACAATAAAGTAATTCTAATCTATTTCCTTCACCATCTCACCTCTAATGAACTAGGAGCTTTCCTTCGACTAAAGTCAAGTCTCCATTACCGGGCAAAGCCTCCATTTCCATTATCAATAAAGCTTTGTCAATACTTACCCCTCTAAGATTTGTTATTCCACATTTATATAGTCATACTATGGTAGTTTAAGGCCCTTGGGGTAATTATTTTGGCCCACTCAATTTGACTCCACCCCTACATGAACTTCCATGTAGCTCAAGATAGAATTTCCCCAAATTTTATGGTGATGGGAAAGTTCACCCTAATGAACATATAACAACTTTCAACATATCCTGTGGCATAATAAGAGTGAAATTTGAGGATGTGGCAGTCAGGATTTTCATAGAAACACTACAAGGTGCTGTTGCAGACTAGTTCTACCATCTGCAGGCTAGGTTAGTGACTAACTGGGATACTCTTAAAACTAAATTTGAAGCTAGGTTCAAACCTACAAAATATGTACATGCTTTACTAGCCTAGCTCACATAGATGAAGAAAGAACCTCATGAGCCTATGAGGGATTTCATTGCTAATTTTGACAAGATTGGAAATTGGATTCCTATCATTGCTTAGCCTACGCTTGAGAATCTCAAGTGCTTCTTATCAACTCATAGCTGCCTGAAGTGAGTTTTCTCCTAAGAGGTGCTAGCTAAATAGACCTTCCTACAACTCAATATTTGGCTACTAAGGTAGAAGATGACCTTATCTTGGTAGGAAAGATAAGGAGGGACCCAAATAGAGGTAAATCTTCTTCATCTTTTGAATACTCACCTACAAGTACTACTAATTCAATGGTGCAAAAGCTGGCAAATGAACTGCTAGCCTTGAAAAGGAAAATGGCCCAAGGTATGTCTGTTCCTCCTAATCAGGATATGCTAAGAAGGAAATTCCCCAATCAGTCATACCAAGGCAATGCTACCAAAAATCAAGGGCTACCAAATCATCTTCCTCCCCCACAAGGGAAACTTGCCATTGAAACACCACCAACTAATTCGGCAGTTGGATGTCTTGAAACTGAATCTAATTTTTCTTTCAAACCTAAATTAAACCAAGAAAATGATGTTGATCCCCTTGCATAAGATCAATAAGAGTTAGTTTGTGACTCTAACATTAGTTTCTTGAATTATTAGGATGAACCTAGAAGTGAAGGTAAAGTAGATGAGGGATCATATGTTGTATTCACCTGGCCCCAAAACTAGTCAACCCAACAAGGTAATAAAGGAAAAATAGGGGAAATTTCTTAGCCTACAATTTCAATTTCCAAACAAGGAACTTCTCTGCCTTTCCAACTAAAAGACCCAGTGAGTAATAAAAAGGTAAGTACATCAAGCATTCCTCCATCTTCAACATCAATTCCATAGACCAGTACCAACCCTCCTAAAAATTAGAAAGATGAACTCCCTTCTTCTATTCCTAATCCATTTTAGTCATTTGACATAATCAACCATGTCAAGAAGAACAAAATTCAAATGTCTAAATTTGAATTCTTGCAATCCAATCATGAGTAGTTGGATAGGTTAGTTCAGTGTGTGAAGAATAAAACTATCCCTATATGACATGATGTTAAAAAAGTAACTCATGATTCCCAAAAGAAAATACGCATCCCAAAAAATCTTGTCATTACTCCTCTAGCTACCCCTAGGAAAATAGAACCTTTTTATGTTTCCCTATTGATAAATGGTCACAAACTATGAAATTGTATCATAGACTCAGGTGCATCTAATAACATCATGCCTACCAAAGTGGCAAAATCTCTTGGACTCACACTAACTGAAACCTTTGGGAGATGTTTCTCTATGGAGAACAAACAAGTGCCTCTTCTAAGACAAATCAAGGATGCCCAATTTGCATTTACAGCATTCCCAGACAAAAGAATCAAGATGACAATCCTAGTGGTTGATGTCCTAACACCCTATGGTATCCTGCTTGGGTGAAATTTTTGTAAGGATGTTGGTGGTGAATTAAGCATGGACCTATCTAAATCAAGGATCCCTATCAAATGCATCATGCATAGGCTACTTCCTGAAAAGAAATCAAAATATGTTGTCACTCAGACATTAGCCCTTGAAGCTCAAATTCTATTTGAATCTTTAGGCATGGGTAATTACTTCTTAACCACAGAAGATATTCATATTTTAGCAAATAAAATTCCTAAAGGTGATGATCCAAGAATCAACTCAGATGAAATAGCAGAAGATGTGAGAGAGCACAGTGCAAGCACAGAAGAATTCCCCCTTCTAAGCAAGGATAAATCTAAAGAAAGATCAGTTTCTAATTATGTTTGGATCTTGAAATTCGATGGCAGTAATTCTTCTACTAGCTCAAGAGCTAGAATTGTGTTAATATCTCCTCGAGGAGATATTTTTCCTTCTTCATACAAGTTGCAATTTAGCAACACCAACAACATAGCTAAGTACAAATCTCTATTGCTTGGATTGAAGGCTACTCGAGATAAAGGCATCAAACTCCTTCATGCCAAAGGAGATACTGAACTGGTGGTTTGTCAGGTAAGAAACCTATATCAAACCAAAAATGAGAGATTATGCCACTACAATAATCTAATCTAGGATCAAATTGAAATCTTTGATGCTTTCAACATCTCTACCATACCCAAGGAATTCAATGATTGAGCTAATGCACTGGCTATTTCACCAACTCTCTTAGTTACTCACTTAGACTTCAAAGGAAATAATTACACTATTGAATTGGTCTTTTGACTGAGTGTGCTTGATAATTATATCCATTGACAAGTTTTTAAAAATGATAACTAAAACATTAACTTCCTAGAAAAAAAAGACAACTTTGAATTGCTACATTTTGAAGGCAGTAAACCTCAAATGTGTGAACCAGCTCCTAAAATGAATTCAGACACAGGTAAAGAATTCTTGCAGCTAAAAGGGAATAAAATTCCCAAAGGACTGGTTTCTCTCAAAAAGCTATTTGACAAGCACAACAGGTTCATCAAACAGTAGCAAATAGATTTAAGCTCCTCTCAAGGGTTTGATTAGATAAATTTGGGTACCAAGGAAAGTCCCAGGATGGTTAACATTGGTAAATGTTACACTACTAAAGAGAGGTTCAAGTTTACTACTTTGCTTAGCCAATACATGAACATCTTAGCATACTCCTATGATGACCTGAAGTCTCTCAGGCCTGATGAAATATGCCATGACATTCCTCTCAAGGCTGACTCAATGCCTTACAAGTAGAAATCCCAGCAGTATAATCTAAAGATATCAAATACTATTCTATCTAAGATACAAAAAATGTTGAATGCTAGAATCATTTTCCCAATTCATCATTCCACAAGGATTGCCAACATAGTCCCTATAAGGAAGAAGAATGGCAAAATTTACATCTGTATGGATTTCAAGAATCTAAATCAGTCATCTTTAAAGGATAACTACCCTTTACCCATCATGGATCAAGTGCTTCAGACAGTGACTGGTTTAAGGATGTTATCAATGCTAGATGGCTTCTCAAGATATAATCAGGTTGAAGTTGGTGATGTAGACCAACACAAGACTGCATTCACTACACCTTGGGGCACATTTTCATATAGAAGGATGCCTTTTGACTTGATAAATGCTGGCACCACCTTTCAGAGAGTAATGGACCTTGATTTCAAAGATGAAATGGGTAAGTTCATTGTAGTTTATCTTGATGACTTGACCATTTTTTCTAAGCATCACCTGGATCATATACACCACTTACAACAAGTACTAGAGTGTTGTCACCAAAATGGCATTTCCTTAAACCCCAAGAAATCTCTTTTTGGAGTAATAGAGGGAAAACTTCTCAGACACATTATGTCCAAAGGAGGCATAAATATTGACTTAGACAGAGTCAAGTCTATCGAAGAGCTTACTTTACCTACAAGTAAGACTTATGTTCACTCTTTCTTCAGAAAGGTGAATTTATTATGAAAGTTCATCCCTAAGTTTGTAGAGAAGACTCGACACATTGTGAACATGATGAAGGGGAAGGCCACCTTTAACTATATTGAAGAAGGCAAGTCAGCATTTTAGGATATCAAGATTGCCATTGCCCACACCCTAATTTTGGTTTGTCCAGACTACAACAAAGAGTTCATCATATACAGTTATGCTTATGAACACATGCTTTTAGCAATTGTGATTCAATAGAATAAATAAGGTATGGAATCTCCCATTTCTTTCATGAGCTATCCCATCAAAGCTCATGAGCTAAAGTATTTGAACATGGAGAAGCATGCTTATGTAGTAGTGAAGGCAGCCAAGCATTTCTACTTCTACATCTTGAATTCTCACACTACTACCTTAGTTCCTAATACCATGGTCAAATCCATACTAACTCAGAAGGAGTTTGGGATGAAAAGAGGCAATTAGATTGCAAATATCCAAGAGTTTGATCTAGTCATCAACCCAAAAAATATGGTACAAGGAAAAGGCCTATGCTAATTAGTTTCTAATAACAAACCACAAGAAATAGAGCATGAAGAAGAAGAGGTGGAAGACACACCAACATTCCTCTTTGTCTCCACCATAAATGAGTGGTATTCAGATATTGCTCATTTCCTTAACTATGGTGAGTGTCTTGCTCACCTATCTTAAAAAGAAAGGAGGACTATCAAGTTGAAAGCTACCAATGTTGTCCTTTGGGACAATGGCCTATACAAGAGGAGCCTTGATGGAGTGTTCCTTCACTATGTAGACAAGGAGCAGCAAAGCCAACTTTTGAAATCTTTCCACAATCTAGCCTGTGGAGGACATTTTTTTGCTCCTGTGACTGCCCATAAAATTTTATGAGCTAGGTATTATTGGCCAACTCTTTTCCAAGATGCATATAAGTGGGTAAGGAAATGTGAACTATGCCAACAGTTTGTTGGGAGACCTAAGTTAACTACCCTACCTCTCAAGCCAGTGGTCATAGAGGAACCATTCCAGTAATGGGGAATTGATTTTATTGGAGCTATAAACCCATCTTCAAGTGTAGGACATGATTATGTCCTTACAGCAATTGACTACTTCACCAAGTGGGTGGAAGCCATCCCAACCAAACATGCTACTTCAGAAGTAGTGTGCTATTTCCTCAAGAAGAATATTATTTCCATGTTTGGGGTCCCAACCAAGATTGTTACTAATAATGTAGCTTTTTTCACTTCCTAGGAGATTACACAATTCTATTTCTACTATGGTATTACTCTCTCCCACTCTTCTGATTACTTTCCACAAGGGAATGGACAAGCTGAATCAAGCAATAAAAACCTAGTGACTATCATTAAGAGGCTAGAGGATGACAACCAAAGGACATGGCATAAAACATTGGTTGATGCTCTATGGGTAGATAGAATCACACCAAAGAGGGCAATTGGTATGTCTCCTTTCCAACTTCTTTATGGTATCAATGTTGAGATACCAATCACCTTAGAATTGCCAACATTAAAATTGGCTAAGGCAATTAAAGATCAGACATATGAAAGCCCCCTTAATTAAAAGGATCATGTGCTAGACTGAGCTAGATGAGTAGAGAATTATGGTGGTGGACTAAATTACTACCCATCAAAGTCTGGTAAAGAATCTTTTGACCAAAAATAAAAAACCCATGATTTTTAGGTTAGAGATCAAGTCTTGCTATGGGACAAGAGAAGAGAACCAAAGGGGATGCATGGGAAGTTTGACTCCCTTTGGAGGGGCCTATTTAATATTCATCAACTCAATAGTGGAAATATTTTCTTGCTAAAATATCAATATGGTACACCCTTTTCATTGCCTCACAGTGGGAAACATCTGAAACACTTCAATCAGTGAAGTATCAAATAAGATCAGCGTGTACATATGTATATTTGTATAGTATTTAGTTCTATTTTTGTGCTTTCATTTTTGTTTTTGTCACATTTCTTTTTAGGTAGCATGACTCCATGGCCCAATGGCATACTTCAAGGCACTGGAGATTCTGGTTTCTACTCCAGTTAGCTGTTCCAATTTTTCAACTGAACAAAGTTCCCCAACTAGAGTTAGCTATTGTCCCCCAAAAATATCAGTCATTTTTGGGACAACATTTAAACTATTTTGGTCCAATAGACCAAAATCCTCTCTCCCCTTCTCAAAAATTGTTCTAAGCATTCAAATTTTCCATTTTTCAAGCTTTTTTAAGTTCTACAGACTCTGCAGGCTTGAATCTATGGACTCTGTAGGCTAAGTTCTAAGGCCCATTTCTACAGACTCTATAGGACCATTTCTATAGACTCTACATGCCCATTTCTACAGACTCTACCAGTTCTATAGACTCAAATCTATGGACTCCCCTAGTTCTATGAACTCATTTCTACAAACTCTATAGGGTGAAACTATGGAGTTCACATATGGTTTCTATAGACTCTACTACCTAGATTTCTACGGACTCTTTCAAAGTTAGAGAAAACTATGGACTTGGTTTCTATGGACTCTGTAGGCAGACTCAAATCTATGGACTCTCAAAACCTCAAAAATATAGACTATGTAGGCTAGTTTCTCACTTTTACAGACTCCCCTAGATCTATGAACTCATTTCTATGGACTCTGCAGGTTGGTTTCTACAGACTCTACAGGAAAGAAATAGGTTTAACACTTAGTCATTCTTTCAATTGAGAAGTTCAAAGAGGTCTTCCAAGAGCCCGAAGGACAAGTTCCCTTGTGGAGGGAACTTGGAAACCAAAGTGGAGCATTGCCAAAATTTGAAAGGCAACTTTGGAGCTCAAACAACCCTTGTAGAGGGTAGGTGGGGAGCAAGTGGACCGATTTAAAGGCCAATCCAGCAAGGGAATTCCTTCAAAAAAGTTCCCATGGCAAAGTTGTAAAGGAACAATTCCTTTAGACAAAAATTTTGAAGGAATTCCTTCAGACTTTTGTTCGAAGGAAATAAGCCCAATGAAAATCAAAAGTCCACCGAAGAAAAACAAAGGCCCAACGGGAAGAAAGAATGAAGGAAGGAAGGGAATAATTCCTTCAGACTTTTGTCTAAAGGAAAATCCCAAAGGATAAATCCCACTGAAGCAAGAAACCTAAAGGACATCCAAACACTACCCAAAGGGTAGGAACCCTTGCAGGGGGGCTCTCGCCAACCAAAGAAAAATGTTTCTCAAGACCCCAAAGGGTAGGTCCCCTCTGGGAAGGACAAAACAAGAATTCCAAAGGAATTTACAAAGAGATTCATGGGCCCACAGATGTCAAATTTAAACACCATGAACTAGCCATTGGGATCCAAATGTCCAGTGACGTCCCCATAGCTATCAAATTCAAGGCAACAAACTAGCCATTGGTTTCTTAACGATAACATGCCTGAAGATGTCAAATTCATAGAAATGAAATAGTCATTGATCTTTGAAAGCTAGAACATAGATCTGAATGCAAAGGCCAAAATGCCAAAGGGTAAAATTACTGATGGAAGAGTGTAAGGAGCCAGCAAGACTAAAAGAGATAGCCTGAGAGCTTAGATCACACAGATAAGGATGAAATATAAAAAGGAAATGGGGAATGATGGAGAAAGATTAGAAATATCTATGCATAAGATATGATTCTAGAAGGTAAAGCGGCCCACCAGGTGGACATTGGAAGAGCATGAACATTCAATGGCATGGCCCATTTTTCTGCATCGAGTAAAGCAAACAGTTGCACACACATCAGGAAACACATTAGGCAACCCATATTAAAGACTGACATTTGATTCCATCATAGCCCATGGACAAAATTTAAAATGCATTAAAGGCATTTAATGCATCATAACACATTTTTTGTGAAACAAAGCGCCTAAGTCTTTCTTGGAGCACTATATATTAGCACTATAAGTATGACTAATTTATAATAACATGGTATTTCTATTGTAATTATCTAATTCAAATGTGAATATTTGTAACTAATGATAATGATTAAAAATTACCAAATTCAAAATTACAACTATTTACATTTAAACAATAACAAATATAGATAAAAAATAACAATACAAAAAAGTAACCTAACTTGAAATCAAGATATGAACAATCAAGATTTAAGTAGGAACTTGAATGTATAAAAGCAAAGCAAGAAAAAATTATTGAACAACCTAAAATCAAGATATGAATAATCAAGATCCATGTTTATTAACAAGATGTACCTAAAAAACAAATAAATAATAAAACAAGAAGTCAAACACAACTCGACACAAATCAAGACTAAATGAAAACTAGACTAACAAATGTTTATAAAATGAATTTGAACACAAAAGAACAAAACAATTATATAAACAAGACAAAATATTAAAACAAAATATGAAAAGGAAAAAGGCACAATAAAACACCAAGAAACAAATAAAAAATGAATAATTAAAAATAAATAAATAACAAAACAACAATAGATAAAATAATAACTCAACAAAATAACAATGAAAAACATAATAAAACACCAACAAAAAATAGAAGACATAACACAATGTGAATATATACTAATGAATGATCAACAAAACACCAACAAAAATAAATAGAGAGGTAATAAATCACAATAAAAGAGACTAATAAACATAGACAAATAATGGTTGATTATAATGTTAGTGCAAATAGAAAACAAATTATTCATACATGTGTAATATAGGCATTATGATATACTATAGGATGACCCCTAACCTACAAAATAATTAAACTAGTACAATGAGACAAGAAGAATGGATAAAAATGTATCCCTTAGTGATAGGTAAACAATAACACAAAACAAAATGGGGGAAAATAGAAGAAAGGGAAGGGGAGGCCGAGCTGATTACCGATGTATGAGGTAAGTGGATGTTGCCTACATAGTTTCATTGATGTGAGATCCAACATGAAATTTAGGCTAAATGTAATTATCCTATGAAATGGGATAGATGAAAAGTGATGATAATAAAACATGATTTTATTGTAGATTAATAAATAAATGCACTCATAAAAGGGTGAGTGCATTCAAATTAATTCATTCAAAATGGTGAGAGCATAAGATCTTTGGTAAATGTTTTTATAATTTTCTAAGCATCACAACTCAATTGAGAATTATGAGATCCTAAAGGGTTCAACTCATAAAATAGTGAGAGAGTGGGGAGCAAAATAAAAAAATATTTAAGATAATACTTTTGTTCTTTTTGTCTATCAGTTTCTAATGTTTTTGTGTTTTTGGAATAAGTATCAAAAATAAAATATTAATAAAAGGCATAGGGAACCACCTAATTCAGGATATGAACATCCAAGAGCATAATTTTCAATAACATATAAACCTATTGCAATGGGAATAATGAATATAAAAAATAGCATAAGGAACCAACTAATCAAGGAGATGCACGTCCAAGAGTAAAAGTTCAAATAATTGTTAAAGATGATTGTAACAACCCTTGTGATCCTATCAAGGAAATAATGCTTACCAAATAATAAAAATAATAATAATAGAATAGTATATAGTGTTGGATAAATATGAATAACCATTCAATAGACAAAAACCATGTGTTGATGCATCCTTGTTAACTTGTCTATAAGAGGAGAATGTGAAATACTGTTTAGGTAACTATTTTTTAGAACTAGCATAGAGTATGTCCATAATGCCTATGAGTCATAATCAATATCATATTTGGTATGAAATATAGTGGTGAAGGGTATTTTAAATGATAATTTTCTTAGTAGAATAATCTAGGGTTACACTAGTCCATAATGGAATAAAAATTAATCTAGTGAAATATAAATGATCCAAAGTGCAAACAGTCCAAGGGTATAGTGGTACAATGTTATAATGGCCCAGAGTAGTAAAATAATAGGGTTCATGTTAGAGTGGTATATAAAATAACTAGACAAAATAAAAATGGTCTAAGATAATATGGTCCAGAATATAATAGTTGGATAAAAAGACTTTGACACAAGTTACCACCAAATAAGTGCTCTTGTAGACAACGGTTCAAAAGGCTATCAAGCATAAAACTACTTTAGATGTATAATATTTATATGTTTTGGGATCTCTTCACTAATTTTATTAGCCAATCAATATGCCCCCAACATATAATTTATTGTGATACCATAGGGGACCAACAAATTGGGTTGAAACTTTCTCTTCTTCTTACATTCAACATTAGTGTTCTTTTTGTTATATTTCAAGACCAAATCACCAATTTCAAACTCTTGAAGGAGAATTCATTTATTATAGCTTCTATACAATTTATTTTTATATGCTTTCAATTTATCTAGGGCAGCCAAATGCTTTCCATCAAGGAGTTTGATCTCTTACAACCTAGAAACTTTATAATCTACATCATCTTCAATGTTCTCCAAGAATACTCATAGTGAAGGCAGTTTGATATCAATTGGGATAATAGCCTTTGTGCCATAAACAAGGTATCATGGAGTGGATCCTATGTGGGTTTAATAATTAGTGTGATAAGCCAAAAGGGTGAGAAAAAATTACAAGTGCCAATTATGGCATGTGTTATTGTTAATCTCTTTTAGGATTTATACAATGGATTTATTTGAAACCTTGGCTTGACCATTGCCTTATGGGTTATATGATGTGGACTTATTATACTTGATTTTGAATTTGAACAAATAGATTTAACATCTTTGTTTGCAAAAGATCTACCATTATTGGATATATTATAGGTCAAGATACAATATAAATAGATGATATGGTAAAGGATAAACTTGGAAATATATTTCTTGGTGATTTAAGTGAGAGGAATTACCTTAATCCACTTATTAAAATACTTGGTAGCAATGAGAATGTGTTTGTGACCATCAAAATAGGTTGGGTTGATTTTCTCAATGAGATCGAGGCCACATATAGAGAGTGACCATGGTGTAGTAATCGATTAGAGGGACAAGGAAGGTGCATGTATCAAATTACCATGTTGTTAGAAAGTAACACACATCCTTACATAATTACAAGTATCTATTTCCATGTTGGGCTAGTAGTACCCTATTCTGAGTATTTTCTTTGCTAGGACTACACTATTGGTGTGAGACCCACACATTCTTTTATGAACCTCCTTAAGCTCTAGCTTGGATTATCCTAAATATAAATAATTAATAAGTGTTCCATCATATAATTTATGATAAATAATGTTTCAAAGAAGGTTATAATAGGATATGAGATGATGGAATTTCTTTTGGTGATTATTGGAAAGGTTAGGTGGAAAGATGTGGTATGATTTCACCTCTAAAAAAAGAGAGATGGATGGTATGATTTCACCCCTGAGTGTATTTTTAGTTTATATTATTATATAGTAGTTTATAGGGAACCTTCCCTTGATGAGAGGAGAGATTTATCTACTTATGATGTGGTAGACCCACACATTTTGTAGACTAAATCTCCTTATGTTGTGGTTGATGCACCTATTTTGTTGTTAGTCAGCTAATGACAAAATATTCACCCAATAATTTACACAACCATTATCATAAAACCATCACCAATGGGGTGATTCCTATAACCTCATAGGGTAGTTCTATCACCTGATATGAATGTTATGTTACTAATGATAATTTTTTGAAAATAAGATGAGGAGAGATACAAGGGACAATAAAAGGGGGGTTTGAGGGACACATAATAGAGAGGGAAGGAAAAGAGGATATATTGTTAGATATTTCCCATTTTAACATTATTTGGATGTCACTTTATCATCATGACTTGTCATGTCAAGAATATTGCACCATAAAAAAACTAGGTGAATACAATTTTCCCCCTTGGGAGAATTCCTTTTCATGGATTGAAAAGGGTGTAGTCTCAAGTAGTGATGTGTTAAATGGAAATATGAAGTTATAAATACTTACCTTACTTACCTTGGTGGCATAGCAAAGATAGTTAAGACTCCATATAACTTGAAACTAAAAGATGGTAATCAAGTACAGCATGAAAAGAAAGAAGAAAATGAACTACATAATCAAATTATAGACAAGAATATGTACCATGCATGTGGGGAATATCATACTACTTGAACCATCTCATCAAGGAACTAAATTTGGTTCCAAGTAATTAAAAACCTATACAATCATAAAATGTTCTATGGAAGATAGAAAACCATTAGAACATCAATTTTGAAACATGAGGTACACAATTTATCAGGAATATGATTTGAAAATATGAAAATATGAATAAAATTTGGAAATATTAAAAAATTGGAAAGTTTTAAAACTAAAATTTCTAGTACAAGGCTTCATTTAAAAATAAATTCATGTGTACCAATCAATTTTGGAGATTTATTGAGCTCTAGATTGATTGTGACCATTTCAAGTGAGAAAGTAGTCGATGGGAATAGGATGATAACAGGATGATGAATATACTATTAAAAGGAGCTACAGGTCAAGATGGGGTAGGTTTGGTCGCCCTTTTCTATTTGCCCAATTTCTTATTTTTTGATAAAATTTTACTAGAAGTCTAACCAATTTAAAAAATAGTTTAAAAAATTTCATCAAGAAGAACAGAGTAGGAAAATGTATAAATTTTCTTGATTAAGATATATTTCATGTTTTGGGATTCTTTTGGTTTTGGAGGGCATGTGGCTGATGGATGAAACCACTAATCAAGGACAAAACCACCTACCTTTCTAGTTTGATGGTTATGTAACCACCATGATGGTTTCATAATGACTATTGTATGTATGGGAACAATTGTAGATTACCAATGAGTATGTTTACATAATTACTTAATGAAATTTTGTAACAACTTATGATGGTTTTGTAACTAACTACAATGGTTTTATAACCACATGTACTTTTTAAGAACCACCTATAGTGTTTTCATACTACCTATGATAGTTTCATAACCACCTATGGTGGTTAACCACTATTATTTTCATGGGAGTAGTTACATGAATACCACTAATGTTAGTTACAAAATCACTTATGATGTTTATGTAACTTCCTACAATGGTTATGTAAACACCACTTAGTGTGGTTACATAATTATTATGCTACACCCTTAACCGTTGGCATGTTTAGGGATATGTGTATCCAAATTGTGGATTACATAACCCTTTTGAATATTATTTTACATTTATCTATGTATTAATATGCCTATTAGGTTGGCATATGGGTTGTACATGGCCTTGGTATAATATATATATGATGTAGGATTACTTTCTCATCATGATATTAAAGCATTATTTTCTTATTTCAAGCATTTGGTAGGTTGTATCCTTGAAGTGGCTTATCTACTATTATATTCTTTGCTATATCTATTTATAATTGTGATATATTTATATTATTATTCTTATTTGATGAAATAATATCATTTGAAGTGGTATCAGAGCATCGATTTGGTCCATAATCAAGTTAAAAAATCTATAACTTAAAATTTGGATATATTTTTCAAATGATTGTGAATTTATCTACAATTCTTTACTGGAGTTGAGAAATAATTCAAACAAGATTCCATTAAAATTTTAACTCATTTGGACAAGTTTTTAAAAAGTTATCATCATTTTAGTGTTTTCCATAAATCCACTCAGCTCACAATTTGTAGAATTTCTCAAATTTATTAACATTTTTGGAAATCTTGGAAAAAATTAGTTTGGGTCTTTTCTTTGATATTTTTTATTTGATTCTGACATATTTAAAAACATTTGTGGTCAAAGCTAGGTCAATATGGAAAAACAAATCTCACCATCAAACCTTCTTATGGTTGGTCCTAACACTCATGGATGGGGGAAAGGGCAAGGCACCCATAAAAAAACTTTAGGGGATGACATATAGATTGAAACCTATAATATGATTTCTCAAATTTAGTCAAATTTAAATTTCCTGATGTAAAAGGATTTGCAAGTCTAAACATAAATGTCTGCAATTCAAGGGGAGCTTAATGGTATGAACAATAAATTTCAATAAATCATGGCCCAACTGGATACCATTTCATCTCATTTTCCACTCAACAACCCTCCACTTTTCCCTTTTGGTCCTCCCCCTCTCAACACTAATGTCACCAATATGAGGATAAAATGATGTTTCCAAAAGTGCACATGTGCAATTTTTATGGTAAGGATCCACTCACTTGGATCACTCAAATTGAAAATATGCTTGATCTGCACCAAACTCCTATCTCTCTAAAGGTGGTCATGGCATATCTATATGTAGAATCTGAGCCATTCATTTGATATCATTGGTTATGTGCTCAAAATAAGAAGACTAGTGCTCATGTTACATGGTTAGTATTCTCTGATGAACTAATGTCTCACCATCAAGATAATGTTTTTAAAAACTATTTTAACCAATTAGCTAAACTGTGACAAAAAATAATAGTGAAGGATTATATTCATTAGTTTTATAATCTATACTTATATATGGAGGACATCACTAAATCAAATTTGGCTAACCTTTTCCAGGGTAGACTAAAATATAGTATTCAATTGGAGGTTCATATGTTTAACTCCATAACTGATTCTAAATTTATAACAATAACATGCTTAATAAAAGAAATATAGTTGAAAAAATGTCATCCTTTAACTACTAGCTAGTAATGCACCTTCCCAACTCCATCACTACTAAAACCTACCATATTTACACCACAACAAATTGAGGTGAAGCACGCCAAAGGGTTATGTTATGGTTGTGACAAAAAATGGATCAAAGGTCATCAATGTGATGAAAATAATTCATTTTACGTTTAAGGGGATGAGGAGGATGAATAATATGAGGAGGCATCTAGTAAGGGTTTTGAAAGACCCATGTAAGAAGCTATATATTCTCAACCTATTATCTCCTACCATTGCCTTGCAGGTATTTATACTCAAACTCTTAAGGTGGTGGGTTTTATTAAGAAACATAAGGTCACATCATTGATTGACTCAGGTAGTACATAAAATTCATCAATATTAAGTTGGATACTCATTTTAATTGTTTCATCTACCCAACCCAAAATTTTAAGTCATGATTGTGTATGGTGGTATAGTTAATTATTCTAGAAAATGTCATAGTATTAAGTTATAAATGTGGGACTATTTTATAGATTTTCCTATATTTTCTATTCTTATGGGTGGGACTAACATTATTTTGGGAATAAAATGGCTCACCACATTGGGTATTATAGAGATGAATTTTCAAAAACTATCCATGTAATTTTATTCTGATGGCAAGCCAGTAAAACTGTGTGGATTAAGATTTAAATCTCCACAAGTGGTTATTTCACATTAGATGACCAAGATTCTAAAAAAATGTGCTAAAAGTTTTATGGTGCACTTGTTTTCCATTTATGTTCAACAAAATAAGGAGTCTACCCATCTTGATTTATAAATAATATTAGATGAACATTTAATTGTTTTTGTCCCCATGCCAAAAGGTCTTCCTCCTAGTTGTACTCATGATCATGCCATCAAACTCATTCTTGGACTTACACCACCCAACATCAGATCATACAAATATCTTTATTCCCAAAAGAGTGAAATTGAAAAAATGGTACAATATTTTCTAGAGGTAAGAACCATTCACCATAGCCAAAGTGAATATTCTTCTCTAGAAGTCATGGTACGAAAGAAGGATTAAACTTGGAAGATGTGCCTATATTATATAGAGATCAACAAGTTCACTATCAAAGATAAGTTTCCTATTCCTCCAATTGATGATTTGTTATATTAATTACATGGTTTTGTTTTCTCTAGGTATCATCAAATCTTGATATATGAGGAGGACATTCTTAAAATAGATTTGTGTACTCGTGAAGGCCATTATGAATTTTTGTCATGCCTTTTCATATCACCAACATATAATACACCTTTAATATTTTTATGAATATAGTTTTTAGGCCATTTTTGAGAAATTTTGTACTTGTGTTTTTTGATGACATCCTTATTTATATAAAAATTTGGGAAGACCACTCAAAGCATGTGAAACAGGTACTCTCAATTATCAAGCAACATTAGTTGTATACTAAATCATCAAAATGTGACTTTGGATTCTAGGAAGTGTAATATTTGGGTCATATTGTATCACATGAGGGAGTAAAATTTAATCCAAAAAAAAACCAAGCCATCACAAAGTAACAAATTCCTAAGACATTTAAGTAAATAAGGGTATTTCTAGGGCTAACTAGTTACTATCATAGGTTTGTCAAACACTAGGGTAGTATTTTAGAACCTCTCACTTCCTTATTGAAGAAAGACTCCTAGTGGACTCATATATAATAAGACATTTAACTAACTACAAATGGCTCTATGCACCACCATGGTATTGGCTACTCTAGATTTTTCTAATTTTTTTTTGGTTAAATGTGATGCATCTGGATATGGTATGGGTGAAATTATCATGGAAGAGGGTAGGTCTATTTCCTTTTAAAGTCACCAATTTAAGGGTAAAAATTCACTCTAACTCATCTATGATAAAGATATGATGGCTATTCTACATTCAGTCAAACAATGGAGACCTTATCTATTAGTTCATCACTTTTAGATAAATACTAATCATGATAGCCTTAAATTTATAGGAAGTGTAATATTTGGGTCATATTTATGTTCCCTGATGTCCACCTGGTGGACTATTCCACCTACTAGAAATAACTCTCCTATTAATATTTCTAGTTTTCTTGTAGTCATTCTCTCCTTCCTTGCCACATTTTGTCTTTTCTTAGAAATTTGAGCTCTTGGGGCTATCTTCTCGCTTCCTCCATTCACTTATTCAGATCCTTCCTTGGTTGGTCACTGGGCTCATTCTTAAGGCTTTTGAAAATCAATGGTCATTCCATCACATAAAAATTTATGTTTATCGAGATGTCAGTGGTCCCTTTGAACCTCGTTGAACCTTGAACCTTGAACTCTTTTGGTTCAAAGGTTCAATGTTTTAAAGGTTTAATGGTTTTTTGAAGGGCCGCATTTGCTCTCCTTTCAAACTCATGAACTCTTTGAACTTGTTGAACCTTTCAACTTGTTGAACCTTATAGGTTCAAAGTTCAATAGTTCAATGATTCATTCTCTTTCTTTTAAAACCTTTTATTCTCTTAAGTCTATCGAACTTATCAAGTTTGTTGAACCTTTTAAACTTTGAACCATTTTGGTTCAAATTTTGATGGTTCAATGATTCAAACTTAATTATTTAATTTCTTTTGAAGTGTCAAACTCTCTAGATTTTCCAAGTTTGTCTAAGTCATTGAACCTTTGAACTCATTAAACCTTTGAACTCTTTTTGGTTTAAGGTTCAATAGTTAAATAGTTCAATCTTCATTCTTTGAAGCCTTCTTTTCTTTAAGTCTTTCAGACTTATTGAACTTGTTAAACCTTAAACATTTGGACCATTTTGGTTCAAGGTTCAATGGTTTAATGATTCAATGTTAACTCTTTGAATCCCTCCTTTCTTTAAGTCTTTCAAACTTATTAAACCTTTGAACTCTTTTGAAGGTAGGGTTCAATGGTTTAATGGTTCAAAGTGGTTCATTCTATTTATTAGAATCCTACCGTTAAGTCTTTTGAATGATCCTTTACGTTGAACCATTCCCAAAACACTAAGGAAAAGCCTTAAGTGTTTTAAACTTCTTTTGAAGAAGGCCTGCCTGTTAAACTTGTGACTTCCTTAGAAGAAAAGGCTTGAATATTTAGAAAAATTAACTACTTAGAACATTCTTGAGAAAGATAAGAGAGAGTTTTTGTCTATAAGACCAAACTGATTAGTAGGTTTTCCACAAAAACAAGTGATGGATTTTGTGAACAACAACTAGCTCTAGTTGGGGAACTTCCATTGATTGAAAATAGAAATAGTCAAAGGGAGTAGAAACTATAATCTCAGTGCCTTCATCTCTACCATTGGGCTATGGAGTCATGCTCACCAAAAAAGAAAGGCACCAAAAACCAAATAGTGCCAAAAACAAATGAAAAACACAAGACAAAGAAAGACTATACAAATGTACACATATATGAATGGACTTATCTAATGCTTCAAGGATTCAAGTGCTTTAGATGCTACCCACTGTGAGGTAGAGAAAATGGTATTCCATCTTGGTATTTGAGAAAAAAACTATTTTCACCATTTAAGTGATGAATGGTAAATGGGCCTCTCCAAAAGGAATCAAATTTTCCATGCATTCATTTTGGTTCTTTCCTCTTGTCTGACAATAAGACTCGATCTCCAATCTAAAAATCATGGATCTTTGCCTACTAGTTGAAGAGTCTCTTCACCAGACTTTGATGCATAGTAATTCAGTCCACCACCATAGTTCTTTGATTATTAAGTTCAGTCAAACACATGATCCTTTTGTCAATGGAACATTCAAACGTTGAATCTTCCACTGCCTTTACTAATTTTAATGTTGGTAATTCTAGAGTGATTAATATCTCTGCATTTAGATTGTAAAGAAGTTAGAAAGGAGACATACCAATTTCTCTCTTGGGCATAATCTTGTCTACCCATAAAGTGTCAAGTAATGCTTTATGTTAGGTTCTTTGATTTTAATCTACCCACTTCCTGATAATGGTCACCAAGTTCTTGTTTCTTGACTCTGCTTGACCATTTCCTTACATATAATCATCAGAAGAATGGGAGAGAATAATCCCATAAAAGTAATAGAACTGAGTAATCTCATGAGAAGAGAAACAAGCTACATTGTCTGTTACAATCTTGGTTTGGACTCTAAACCTAGAAATGATGTTTTTCTTGAGGAAATTACACACTACTTCTAAATTAGCATGCTTGAATGGAATGGCTTCCACCCATTTGGTGAAATAGTCTATGGCTATAAGGACATAATCATGTCTAACACTTGAGGAAGGATTTATAGTGCCAATGAAATCAATTCCCCATTTCTGAAATGGCTTTTCTATCACCACAGGCTTGAGAGGTAACGCAACCAACTTGGGTTTGCCAATGAATTGTTGACACAGCTCACATCTATGCACCCAAGTGTATAAATCTTAAAATAAAGTAGGCCAATAATAATTGGCTCACAAAATATTGTGGGTAGTCACAGGGGTAGAAAAATCTCCTCCACAAGCCAAATTATGGAAGGACTCCAAAAGTTTGTTTTGCTACGCTTTATCCACATAGAAAATGAATACCCCATCAAGATTCCTTTTATACAAGCCATTGTCCCATAGGAAAAAATTGGCAGCTTTCAACTTAACAATCCTATTTTATTTATGAGATAGGTGAGCAGGGCACTCACCATAAGTAAGGAAATGAGCAATATTTGAATACCACTCATTCATAGTGGTGACAAAAAGAACTGTTGGCTTGTCTTCAACTTTTGTTTCTTCATGCCCTGTCTCTTTTGGTATGTTATCAAAAATTAATTGGTAGAGACCCCTTCCCAACATAATCTTCATTAATTTGATAACAAGATCAAACTCCTAGATTTTAGCCTTCCAATTGCCCCTTTTGGTCCCAAACTCCTACTGAGTTAGTATGGACTTGATTATTATATCAAGAACCAAAGCAATAGTATGTGAGTTTAAGATGTAAAAATGGAAGTGTTTTACCACCTTTACCACAACATATGCATGCTTCTCCATGTTTGAGTATTTCAACTCATGAGCTTTGAGAGGACAACTCATAAAAGAGATGGGAAATTCCAACACCTTCTTTATTCTGCTGAACCAAAATAGCTAAAAGCATATATTTAGAAGCATAGCTGTACATTATGAAGTCTTTAGTGTAATGAGGAAAAACCAAAATTGGGGAGTGGGTGATAGCTTCCTTGATGTCTTTAAATGCTGATTTGCCTTATTCAGTCTAGCTAAAATTGGCTTTGCTCTTCATCATATTAACAATGTGGTGAGTCTTCTCTACGAATTTAATAATGAACCTTCACAAAAAGTTTACCTTTCTAAAGAAAGAGTGAACTGCAGTCCTACTAGTTGGAAGAGCAAGCTCTTGAATGGATTTGACCCTTTTTGGGTCAATCTTTATGCCTTCTCAAGATACAGTGTGACCGAGAAGTTTACCTTCTGTAATCCTAAAAATTGATTTCTTGGGATTAAGAGAAATATCATTCTACCTACATTACTCCAGCACTTGTTGTAGATGATGCACATGATTAGGATGACGCTTAGAAAAGACTATCAAGTCATCAAGGTAGACCATAATGAACTTACCCATTTCATTTTTGAAAGCAAGATCAATTGATCTTTGGAAAGTGGTGCCAGCATTGATCAAGCCAAATGGCATTCTTTGATATGTAAAAGTGCCCCAAGGTGTCCTGAAGGCAGTCTTATGTTGGTATGCTTCACCAAATTCCACTTTATTATATCCTAAAAATCCATCTAGCATTGATAACATCTCAGTGCCAGTCACTGTCTGCAACAACTAATCCATGATGGGTAGGGGATAGTTGTCCTTTAAAGATGACTAATTTAGATTTTTGAAATCAACACAAAGGCAAATTTATCCATTCTTCTTTCTTACAGGGACTATATTTGAAATCTAGGTGGAATGATGGATTGGAAAAATAATCCTTACATTTAACATTTTTTATATTTTAGACAAAATCATGGCTGATATCTTTGGATTGTACTACCTTTGCTTCTGCTTGTGTGGTAGCGACCCAATCTTGAGAAGAATTTCATGCTTGATTTCTTTAGGTCTGAGAGGTTTTAGATCATCATATGAATATACCAAAACATCAATGTAATGGTGAAGTGGAGTGATGAATTTGAGTTTTTCATCAGGGGTACAACAATTCCTAATGTTGAACATTTTTGGATTGTCCTTTAAACTCAAATTTATTTGATCAAAATCCTTGGAGGATTTTGAATCCATTTGTTGTTACTTGACATACCTATCACGCTTGTCAAAAAATTTCTTAAGAGAAACTAATCCTTTGGGAATTTTATTCCCTTTGAGCTGAAGGAACTCTTCATCAGCTTTTAAATTTGTCTCTAGAGCTGATTCCTACGGTGGAGATTTACTACCTTCAAATTAAAGATTTTCAAAGTTGTCTCTTTGTTCCAAAAAAGTAATGATCTAGTTATCACCATTGAACACCTGCCAGTGGTTAGCATTGTCAGGTACACTTGGTCAAAAGACCAACTTAATAATGTACCTATCTTCTTTGAAGTCCTTGTGAGGAACCAAGAGAGCTGTAGAGACAGCTAATGCATCTGCATGACTATTGAATTCTTTGGGCACAGTAGAAATATTGAAAGCATTAAAGCTTTCAATACATCCCACACTAGATTACAATAATGTTTGAATATTGCCAGGAAACCTAGAACAATAAACATGCTCTGATCCCTACTAAGTCAGGATCTTGCTCTACCAATTAGAACACATGTGATTACTTCTTGTATTAGTAACTAAACATAGAATTATACCAGAATCAATAAGTAACTAGAAATATGAAACAATACAAGAATTGAGAGACAATAAACAATTGTATTAATAATCACTCAGAAGAATATACAATAAGAAAGATGCCACTTCTTCCTCCACCTCAAAGGTTCGCCACACCTCAAGACCTTCTTCCCTCTCTCTCTCGGTCCCAACAATCAACTCCAATATAGAATTGATGTTCACCTCTCCAACCAATCAGTAACACGCTGCCAGTTTACCAAGTACACAACCATACTCCAAGTAGATCTCCTGCTCTCTGCTACCTGCAAATCACTAGACCATACTCACCATGTAGATATCTCTACACCCCTAAAGAACCCTTGTCCTTGCCTCACCAAGTCCTTATGATTCTTCAACCAGTACCCTGGTGGATCAGCTCCTTAACCTTGCAGACCTTGCAACTCTCCCTGATCATACACACTCAGCACCCCTTTGGAACTAAGAGGAGCTACACTAGCTCTCTCTAAAAGCTCTATGGCTTTCTAGCACACTTTTACAATACAACTATGAGTCTCTTAAATATATCTCATCCAAACAATAATTAGATAATAGTATAATAATTAAATCCATAGCTCTCAGTCTAAAAATAGCTCTAAACATGAAAACACTTGGTTCGTCAACCAACTGCCCGTAATATACTCGCAGCTCAAACCACACAGGCGACCGACGTCGGTCCCTGTCTGCCTGAGGGTGTCGATGCCGGCCGATCTAAGACTGATGTTGGTTGCCTTCTATCTCCTTCCTTTCATCATCAGTTGTCTTGACCGACGCCGGTGTCTGTGACACTCCACAACTCTTCTGTAACCTCCTCCATGTCTGCATCAGTGAATCTTTTAGCTCCACACCCTAATAATCTCCCACTTGGAGATAAACAGCTGCACCTATACCTATATCTGTAGCCCATCTAATCTATTTCCTAGCTTGTATCCCTCTTCAAGATGAATCCTAAAGACCAACCACCACACAACTTGTGATGCTATGCCTGTCATTCAAGTAACCTGCCACATCTGAACCTACATATCCATGTAGTGAAGAACTTGATCCTGCATAACAAGAATCCCTGCTGCTAGTCCCACTGAACTGCCCTCCAATACTCCTTCCCTGAATTGGCTCCATACTTTTCGACAACCCCCACTGATTGGGAAAACTCAGGTCTACACTAGACCTCATGTGATTTCGAACCCTATTTCAAGCTAAGATTGAACTGTCCAGCCATTGGTGTGCTTTCTAATTCTACATCCTGCGTAATGAACCTCGCCAACACTGTCTTCACATCAGCTCCCACTGGAGATAAAATATCCATGTCTCTTATGCCAAAGAATTTCACTGCTCCAAATTCTTCATGACACACCTCTGAACTAACCTTACCTTTAAGCTCAGCAAATCCCTGTATGTACAAAACCTACTAGCAAACCATCCACATATAGTAACTGGATAATGTCGCGACTCATCATCCACCTGGTAAGAATAAAAAACACAATAATTACACTGACATTGACCGAAGCCATGCTTAGTCATCCACCTATCAAAACCTGTACCACTATCTTACAGCTTCTTCAAGACCATATGCCTTGGCCTTCTATCTCATGTATCCATCCACTCTCTTCTTTAACTCGGGAATCCATCCATCTCTCAGTGCTTTCTTCCAATTGACAACTCTACCAACAAATACCTATTTGGTTCTTCTCCAAGGACTCACACTCCTCATCCATGCCAAGCTCCCACTATATCTGGACTCTACCTACATTGCCTCTTCACATCTTCTTAGTTCTCGACCATTAGTAAGCAATATAAAGAAGGTGAACAATGAATATGAGGTTCACTTACCCTTTCTAACCTCCACATGAGCATTTGAGACTTGTTGACAGCTTGCTGTCCACCTAATATCTATTCCAATGACCGATCTCAGCCATCTCTCAGTATGCTCCTGATCGATGTCAGTTCCCTGCACTTACCCTGACCACTGACATCATCTCCCTGGCTGATGCCAGTATCCTTTCTGCTGATGTCAGTTCCTTCATGACTGATGTCAGTCTTCCTGTTGCCGACGTTGGTTACTGTGTGACCGATGCTGGTACCTATGTTTGTCTGTGAGTGATAACTTTTTACCTACGAGTTCTCCATGGATCAAGATCCTAATAAAATCAAACCTACTCTGCTCAGAATAATTTAGTTCCCTCACCTGATCTCTGTCCATCATCTCCTCCATGAACACCAAGGCTTTCTAGTTATTTAGCTTGTCAAAAACATCTATCTTCTGCTTCAGAACCTGCATTCTCCTTCTACATATGTAACCAAGCCTACAAAGCCACATCTCTATAACAGAAGGTGAATCAGTAATATAAGTAGATAGATAAAGGATACCTACTTTCTTACCACCATCTAATTCAAGTGTATCCGATATGAGAGTTACAGTGCATCTCTCATCACCCAAATTTCTTGAAGAAATTAGACTCATCTCCAAGACTAGTACCTGCATGACTTCCTTCAACCATTAAGTGTCATCCATCTGCAATTTCAGCTTCACTTCCCCTTTGCCAATAATCTGACAAGGCTCTCCAGATCCTAAATAAATCTCTCCAAAGTCTCCAAAGACATACCCATGAAAAGATGCTCTATTTCAAACTGCATGGAAAGAGGCAAAAGAATATGTGAACCAAGATTCCACTTTATCCAGAACATCCTGTGCAACATCACCTACAACATCTGCTCCTCCCTATTGATCTGCAACCAACCAACAATCTTTATTTACCTGCTCTTTCTTTCCATCAATTAAACCATTCGTGTTATTCAGTTTCTCCATTCGTAGCTTACTTCCTTCTGCCATTGCTATACTCCCACTCAATCAGAAACCCCTGTGAGTAACTTGTAATCAACAAACACTACCAGATCTGGAATCACCTGTTAGTAAACCCAACCAAAAGCTCTGATACCACGTGTCAGGGAACCTAGAACAATAAACATGCTCTGATCCCTACTGAGTCAGGATCTTGCTCTACCAATTAGAACACATGTGATTACTTCTTGTATTAGCAACTAAACACGGAATTATACCAGAATCAATAAGTAAATAGAAATATGAAACAACACAAGAATTGAGAGACAATACATAATTGTATTAATAATCACTCAGAAGAATATACAATAAGAAAGATGCCACTTCTTCCTCCACCTCAAAGGTTTGCCACACCTCAAGACCTTCTTCCCTCTCTCTCTCTCGGTCCCAACAATCAACTCCAATATAGAATTGATGTTCACCTCTCCAACCAGTTAGTAACACGCTGCCAGTTCACCAAGTACACAACTATACTCCAAGTAGATCTCATACTCTCTGCTACCTACAAATCACTAGACCATACTCACCATGTAGATATCTCTACACCCCTGAAGAACCCTTGTCCTTGCCTCACCAAGTCCTTATGATTCTTCAACAAGTACCCCAGTGAATCAGCTCCTTGACCTTGCAGACCTTGCAACTCTCCCTGATCATACACACTCAGCACCCCTTTGGAACTAGGAGGAGCTACACTAGCTCTCTCTAAAAGCTCTATGGATTTCTAGCACACTTTTACAATACAACTATGAGTCTCATAAATATATCTCATCCAAACAATAATTAGACAATAATACAATAATTAAATCCACAACTCTCAGTCTAAAAATAGCTCTAAACATGCAAACACTTGGTTCATCAACCAACTGCTCGTAATATACTCATAGCTCGAACCACACAGGCGACCAACGTCAGTCCCTGTCTGCCTGGGGGTGCCGACGCTGGCTGATCTAAGACTGACGTCGGTTGCCTTCTATCTCCTTCCAACCATCATCGATTGTCCTAACCGATGCCGATGTCTGTGACACTCTGCAACTCTTCTGCAACCTCCTCCATGTCTGCATCAGTGAAGCTTTTAGCTCCACACCCTAACAAATATTTTTTTCTTTGTTTGGTATAGGATCCTCACCTGAAAAACCACCAGCTCAATGTCCACTTTGGCATGAAGGATTTTAATGCCTTTATCTTGAGTAACCTTTAATCCAAAAAACAATGATTCATACTCAACAGTGTTGTTAGTGTTAAACTTCAACTTATATACATATGGAAAAATATCTTCTTAAGGAGATATTAAAACAACTCCTACTCCTAAACTAGTTGAAGCATTACTACCATTAAATTCTAAAATCTAAGCATCATTAGATTTTGATCCTCTCTCAAATTTTTCTTTGTTAGGAAGGAAAAATCCTTTTTCATGTGTACTACCCCCTACCAATTCTTCTAACATTTTATCTAATTTTTTTGGATTGTCACTTAATAAGATTTTATCTATTGAAATAGGGATGTCTTTAGTACTCAAGAAGTAATTACCCATGCCTGAAGACTCAAACAAAATTTGAGCTTTAGGTGCTAAAGTTTGAGTGACAATGTACTTTAATTCCTTCTCAAGAAGTAGCCTTTACATGACACCCTTAACAGGGATCCTCACCTCAGACATGTATGTGATTAATTTTCCACCAACTTCCTTACACTAATTTTGTTCAAGAAGAATGTCGTAGGAGGTTAGGACGTTAGCCATCAGGACTATCATTTTAATTCTCTTATTTGGGAAGGCCACAAATGCAAATTGAGCATCTTTGATTTGTCCCAGTAGAGGCACCTATTAATTTTCCATGGAGAAACATCTCCCAAAGGTCTTATTCAGTGTGAGACCAAGAGATTCTACCACCTTGATAGGCATGACATTGTCAAATGCACCAGAATCAATTATGCAATTATTTAGCTAATGACTATTTATCAACAAGAAGACATAAAATGGTTCTGTCTTCCTAGGAGTAGCTGGAGGAGTAATCACAAGATTATTTCAAGTGGACATTTTCTCTAGGGGATCATGAGTTGCTTTTAAAATTTCTTGTCATGTAGGGATGGTTTTATTTTTGACATATTGAACTAACCTATCCAACTGCTCAGGGTTGGATTGCAAGAACTTAAACTTAGACATTTGAATTCTAGCTTTCTTAACATGGTGAATTATATCAAATGACTGAAATAAATTTGAGATAGAGAAAGGTAGTCCATCAATTTTGGTTTTGCTAGGCATAGGACTGGTCTACAAATTTGAAGCAAAAGATGAAGGGACATTTGAGGTACTTACTTTTTTATTGCTCATCAGATCCTTTGATTGGAAAGGTAGTGAAGTGCCTTGTTTAGGAATTGAAATTGTTGGGCATGGCTCTTCCCCTATTTTTCCTTTATCAGTTTGTTGAGTTGATTGGTGTTGGGACTAGGTAAATACTATGTATGATCCATCAAATGCTTCACCTTTGGCTTTGGATTTATCCTAGTAATTTAGGAATCTAATGTTAGAGTCTCTAATTGATTCCTCTAATCCTTGTACAAAGAGATCAACATCATCTTCTTGGTTCAACTAAGGTTGGAACAAAAAATTAGATTTAGTTTCAAGATAACCAAATGCTAAGTTAGCTAATGCTACTTCAATGGCAAGCTTCCCTAGTGGGGGAGGAAGGTGATTTGGTTGCCCTTGATTTATGGTAGCATTTCCCTGATATGATTGATTAGGAAACATCCTCCTTGGTATATCTTGATATGAAGAGGGAGTAGACATCCATTGTGCCATTTGTTTTTTGAGAGCTAGAAATTCATTTGCTAGCTTTTTCACCATCAGATTAGTGGTGCCTATAGAAGAATAGTCAAAAGATGAAGAATATTAACCTCTGTTAAGATCTCTTCTTATCTTTCCTACCAAGATAAGGTCATCTTTAACCTCAGTGGCCAAAATTTGAGTAGTAGTAAGGTTTATGTGGCCAACTTGCTTCAACAAGAAACTCACTTTAGGAAGCTAAGAATTGATGAAGAAGAATTTGAGATTCTTAGGCATCAGTTGAGCAATTATGGGAATCCTATTCTTTAGATTGTCAAATTCAGTAATGAAGTCTCTCATGGGTTCATGAGGCTCCTTCTTCATTTGTGTAAGCTAGGATAGTAGGGCATGTGCATCTCCTGTAGGCTTGAACCTGGCCTCAAAATTAGCTTTCAAAGTGTTTCAATCAGTTACTATTTGTGATTGTAGATGATAAAACTAGTCTGTAGTAGCACCTTGTAATGTCTCCACAAACATTCTAACTACAATGTCTTCATATTCAATGCCTATTACACCACAGGCTATGTAAAAGGCTGTGACATGTTCATCAGGATGAACCTTCCCATCACCATAGAACTTGGGAAATTTTTTTCTTGAGATATGAGGTAGATCATGTAGAGGTGGGATCAGATTTAGGGGACCAAAATCAATACCCTAGGGGCCTCGAGCTGCTATGATATGCCTATTGAAAGGAGGGATAATAAATATTTATGGGATACGTATGGATAAATATCTACTAGCAGAGGAAAGAGCAACTTTTCCTAGTATTGGGGACCTGATATTTGTAGGAATAAAACTCCTAGTTCACTAAAGGTGAGTTTGTGGAGGAGAAGGATCAAAATTGTTTTGCTCCACAAGCTCAAAAATAGGGTCAACAATACCTTGAGCTCTCTAGATTTGTGTGTATGGTGGGTTTGCTAGAGTGCTAAAATAGATGTGGAAAAGAACTAAAACTATTTCAATTTAAAGCTTGAGGCTTCAAAATGCGTGTTCTAATCCTCAACAAAGTCACCAAAAATTATTCGGTGGATATTTTGTCATCAACTGACTAACGACAAAATAGTTGTATCAACCATAGCATAAGGATATTTAATCTACAAAATGTGTGGTTCTACCACATCATAAGGAGATAAATCTCTCCTCTCATGAAGGGGAGGTTCCCTATAAACTACTATATACTAATATAAATTGAAAATACACTCAGGGGTGAAATCATGACGTCCATCTCTCTTTTTTCAAAGGTGATGTTCACAAAATAGAGGAGGATCCAAGTGTAATTTGTGAAATGGCACTTCTCTTCTTTCAAAAGTGATATTCAGTGAATAGTTGGGTCTTTCCAGGGTAGAGATATAAACCATAAGAAACCAATAGGATTAAATGTAGCCCAAAGTCTTCACTTAAAACTACAACATATGAAAATTATTATGAAGGATAAAGAGAGCTCAATGTCTTTCTAGTATCCTTTACACAAAACACAAATTGAAAGTAATTATGGTAGCACAAAGTCTCCCATAGTTGGCTTTAGGACATCTTCTAGCTTACTTCCACTCATTCTGCTTGTTTGATTAAATAGAAAAGAATATAATTATGAAATAGACATAATAAAAATTTCTCAAAAGATACAAGCTTATTCCAACACAAAGTCTAAAAGGTCACTTTCTTTCTCATTCATTTATCAAAATATGATTAACAGTCTGAGCTCAAAGTCTCAAGATTGTCTTTCAATTTGGGTAGAGCTTCGCTTCTGATAACTGAGAGATCCCTTGAATATAATATGGGAGATTATATATATATCCTTCCAAGAAAGCCTTGGGTGCTTGTTTTCATAAACACCACCCATGCTAAATTAAATGCCTTTAATATCTATGGAAGAGCCATGCTAGAACAGGGCATCGACCTTGACTTTGGTGTTTTGAATTAACTCAAATTTCCCTTCATCAGCATTGGTCTTTTGGTCTTCTCAATGATGCTTATATGGATATCCATCCACCTTTACTTCATGTATAAAAATAGGCCATGCCTTTGAATATTTGTGTTCCCTGATGTCCACCTGGTGGACTATTCCACCTATTGGAAATAACTCTCATATAGATATTTCTAGTTTTTTTTGTAGTCATTCTCTCTTTCCTTACTACTTTTGTCTTTTGTTATCAATCTAAGCTCTTGGGCCTATCTTATCACTTTCTATATTCACTTATTCAACTCCTTCCTTGGTTGGTCACTGAGCTCATTCTCAGGGCTTTTGAAAATCAACAGCCATTCCATCACCTAAAAATTGATGTTTTTGAGGATGTCACTAGTCCCTTTGAACCTCTTTGAACCTTGAAACTTGAACTCTTTTGGTTCAAAGGTTCAATGATTTTGTGAAGGGCCACATTCAATCTCATTTTGAACTCATGAACTCTTTAAACATGTTAAACCTTTGAACTCGTTGAACCTTTTGGGTTCAAGGTTCAATGGTTCAAAGATTCATTCTCTTTATTTTAAATTTTTTTATTCTCTTAAGTCTATTGAACTTGTCAAAATAATTGAACCTTTGAACCATTTTGGTTCAAAGTTTTATGGTTCAACGATTCAATCTTAATTCTTTTATTTCTTCTGAAGCATCAAACTCTCTGCATTTTCCAAGTCTGTCTAAGTCATTGAACCATTGAACTCATTAAACCTTTAAAATCTTTTTGGTTCAAGGTTCAATGGTTCAATAGTTAAATCTTCATTCTTTGAAGCCTTCTTTTATTTAAGTCTTTCAAACTTATTTAACTTGTTGAACCTTGAACCTTTGGACCATTTTGGTTCAAGGTTCAATGGTTTAATGATTCAATGTTAACTCTTTGAAGCCTTCCTTTCTTTAAGTCTTTCAAACATGTTAAAACTTTGAACGCGTTGAACCTTTGAACTCTTTTTAAGGTGGGGTTCAATGTTTCAATGGTTCAAAGTGGTTCATTCTATTTCTTAGAAGCCATCGTTAATTCTTTTAAATGATCCTTTACGTTGAACCATTCCCAAAACACTAAGGAAAAGCCTTAAGTGTTTTTAACTTCCTTTGAAGAAGGCCTACCTATTGAACTTGTAACTTCCTTAGAATAAAAGTCTTCAATAATTAGAAAACTTAATTGCTCAAAACATTCTTGAGAAAGAGAAGAGAGAGTTTTGGTCTGCAGGACTAAACTGATTAGTAGGTTGTCCATAAAAACAAGTGATGGATTTTGGGAACAACATAAACCATCATGGTTGTTTTGTATTAAGAGGGTGGTTATGTTTTAAAATATAGGTGATTTATTATTTTTGAAGGTAGTTTTATCCCTAAGAGTGGTAGTTATGTAACCATCCCTTTCAAGGGTGGTTTCCATCACCATTATTCTATATTCTAATTTTGGCTTATATGATTCATTACTTGATGTATTTTACATTATAGTTATTGTGGTACTTATTTTATCCACCCTAATTTGACCTCTAATCAATCCCAACTAACTCAGTCTTCTATTTCTAATCGTTTTGATTCCCTTCTAAATTTAACATAGTTTAACTCCATGTAATCTGCATTGCTCTTCTACAAGTAAGCCAATTTTGGGTTGATTTTATATCTAAATTATTGCATTGTATATTAAAAATTTATCCTTTTAAACCATATCCTAATATAATTATTTTGGATACTTGATTTGATTGATTTCATGTTGGAATACATAGTTCTAGATAGGAAGAGTCATTATTTTTACAACCAAGTCTTTACAAATAATGTCATCAACCATATATGGTTAGTTGTTCCTTATTTAGAGTTGTTTTTCTCTCTTCGTAGCCCATTTTTTATAGTCATTTATTCATCCTCCTTGTTATAGATTTCATGAAATCTTCACTTGGGTAAAGTAG